>VDFB02293274.1:0-31287 GCA_007258455.2 Sequoia sempervirens | reverse complement strand
TTCATTTCTCTGTTTCTGCTATTTCTTTCAAGTGTATCTTAATTGGACTGTAATTGAAAATTTAAAAGTATCCCTGCATTCTTCCCTGAGGTTTTGATGTTAAGAGAGTTGTTTCTGCACCTTAGCTTTCCTTACAAGTGGTATCAGAGCCTGGCCAGTTGTGTTATCCTTGTGGGTATGTTGGGTCTTTTGTGTCAATTCTATTTTAGTGGGAGTCTTGTAGAAGTTTGGTGATTAGAATTACAGGTTAAGATGGAAAGCACGCCAGGAAAGATTGAAATTGAGAAATTCAATGGCAGCAATTTTGAGTTGTGGAAACTTAAAATGGAAGATTTGTTGGTTGATCGTGATCTTTGGATTGCTGTGTCTGGAACAAAGCCTACAGACATGAAGCAAGAAGATTGGGACCTTACAGATAGGAAATCTAAGGGGCTTATAAGGATCTATTTAGCAGACTCTGTTCTTTTGAATGTTCATGAAGAAAAGACTGCATCTTCCTTGTGGAAAAGACTAGCAGCTATTTATCAGGGAAAGTCCTTGGTGAATAAATTGTTCTTGAGGAAGAAGTTGTACTCTTTTAGAATGTAGGAAGGAGGGTCCGTTGCTGATCATTTGAACGCTTTCAACATGCTGATTGCATAGTTAACATCTGTGGGTGTGAAGATTGATGAAGAAGATCACTGTATGCTGTTATTATGTTCTTTGCCAGATTCTTGGGATCACCTGGTGATGGCTATTGGGAGTACGACATCCACTTTTAAGATGAAAGATGTTGCTTCTTTTTTATCAGAAGAGATGAGAAGGAAATCTTCTGAGATGGCGAAGGGGGCTCTTGCTGTTAGAGGTAGATTGAAAGAAAAAGGAAAGAAGAAGGACAAGAAGTCCAAATCCAAATCAGAAGGGAGATCAAAGTCTCCTAGCAAGAAGTACAAGGTGAAGTGCTAGAATTGTGGGTGCCTAGTCATGTACGAAAGGATTGTAAAGAGGAGAAAAATAAGAAGAAGAAGAATTCTTTTGATAATGATTCTTCTCAGAGTGATGCAGATGCCTTCATTGGAGCCTTGGATACATAGGCATCATATGATGTTTGGCTGATTGATTCTGGAGCATCTTTCCACATGAAATCTCATAGATACTAGTTCATGAAGTATGAAAATTAAATACGATGATGGAAAGGTGTATTTGGTAAGTGATTCATCTTTGGAAATTGTTGGTTGTGGAAAAGTTAGAATTCAATTCCCTGATGGAAGAGTGAAGGGAATCAATGATGTAATGCATATACCAGGTCTGGCTCGAAATCTACTTTCTGTTAGAAAGATGAATGATATTGGAGTGCAAGTCACGTTCTTTGGAAATGGCTGCAAGATGAATAGAGGCTCAATGGTGCTAGCAAGAGGTGCTCGTATTGGTACCTTGTATAAGCTTGATGCACATGTTGTTCGATGCAATAGTGTCTCTATAAAGTCACATAAAGCTACTCATGGAGGAAAAGAGGGAAAAGCTATTGATGGAGTAAACTCTATGGAAGTTAAACTTCCAACAGAAAAGACTATGCTCTGGAATCATAGGCTAGGCCACATTGGAGAGAAAGATTTAAAAACCTTGAAGAATAAAAACCTGGTTGGGGGGCTTGAAGATTGTAACCTCAAATTCAAGTTTTGTGAACATTGTATATATGGTAAACAACACAGTGTTTCATTTTATTCCAGTTCTTACAAATCTTCTGGTTTGCTTGATTATATACATTATGATGTTTTTGGTCCAGTGAATGTTCCTTCTTTGTCTAAGTCAAGGTACTATGTATCGTTCATTGATGATTATTCGAGAAGAGAATTTGTTTATTTTTTGAAAAGTAAATCAGAAGTGTTCAGTCGGTTTAAGGAATTTAAGAACCTTGTAGAAAATTAGTCTGGAAGAAAAATAAAATATTTAAGGAATGACAATGGTGGTGATTTTTGCTTTGATGAATTCAGGAGGTACTATAAAGATCATGGAATTAAAAGACATAAAACTAAACCTTAAACTCTACATCAAAATGGAGTTGTAAAAAGGTTCAACAGGACAGTGATGGAAAGATTACGAAGTATGCTGAGCAGTGCTGGCTTGGAGGATAAGTTCTGGGTTGAGGTAGTTGCTACAACATGTTACTTGATAAACCGTTCTCCTAATTTTGCTCTTGTTGAGAAAACACCTTTGGAAGCATGGTCTGGTAAGAAGCCCTCTCTGAGACACATTCATGTTTTTGGCTGTGAGGCATATACATATGTGCCGAATGAGAAAAGATCTAAATTGGAGAAAAAGGCTGTTAAATGTATTTTTATTGGCTATAGTGCTAGCATAAAAGGATACAAGCTTTGGAATCTTGATACGAAGAAGGTTCTGTACAGGAGAAGTGTTATCTTTCGTGAGCTAAATCCTTCTACCTTGGATCTGCAGTCAGAGACAAAAACATAAAACAAAAAGGATGCAGTTGAAATTCCTCCGACACCAGATAAAGAGGAATTGAAAATTCAAAATGTACTTGAAACTGAGGAGAGCTCAAGTAGTTCTGAGAGTTCTGATGAAGAAGAACAACCTCAACCTCAACAAGTGAGGAGGTCAACTCGTGAAAGAAAGCAACTTGATAGGTATGGGTTCTCTTTGATAGATTCTACTTGTGCCTATGCTTTAATTTCTAGCACTGATGAGCCTAGGACTGTGAAAGAGGCATTTAGAATGTATGATTCAAACTCTTGGTTGGAAACCATGAATGAAGAAATGGCATCATTAGAAAAGAATGATACTTGGAGTTTGGTGCCCTTGCTTGAAGGAAAAAAAGATGTTGGCTACAAATGGGTATTTAAAAGGAAATAGGTCTGGATGGCAGTGTGGAAAAATATAAGGCGAGGTTGGTTGCGAAGGGTTATTCCCAGGTAGGGGGAATTGATTATGGGGAGATTTTTTCTTCTGTAGCTAAGTTGACATCTATCAGATTCCTTTTGTCACTTGCAGTGGCGTATGACTTAGAGGTTGAACAAATGGATGTGAAGACAACATTTCTTCATGGTGATCTTGAAGAAGAAACTTATATGTCCCAGCCTAAGCACTTTGTGGAGAAAGGTAAAGAAAAACTAGTTTGCAAGTTGAAAAAATCTCTGTATCGATTACAGCAGTCTCCTAGAATGTGGTACTAGAAGTTTGACACTTTTATTTTGTCATTGGGATTTGTAAGATCAAAATTTGATCATTTTGTGTATTACAAAGCTGAAAGTGATCGAGTTCTTATCATTGCTCTGTATGTTGATGATACATTGTTCATAGACAATAGTAAGTTAATGATTTCTGATCTTAAGTCTCAGTTGTCTGCAAAGTTTGAAATGAAAGATCTTGGTGCAACAAGGTATATTCTGGGAATGGAAATAACCAGGGACAAGAATAGTAGAAAAATTTGGCTCAGTCAGAGTAAGTATATTCAAAACTGTTCTAGAGAAATTTTGCATGAATGATTGTAAGCAATTAGTTGTTCCAGTTTTGCAGGGAACAAAGCTATCTATTGAAGATTGTCCAAAATATCCTACTAAGATGGAGGACATGACCAGTGTACCTTATGCTAGTGCAGTTGGCAGTCTAATGTATGCAATGGTCTGTACAAGGCTTGACATTGCCCAAGCAGTGGGAGTACTTAGTCAGTTTATGGCTAATCCTGGAAGGACACATTGGGATGCTGTGAAGAGAGTGTTTAGATATTTGAAGGGAACTTTAGAATATGCTTTGTGTTACCATGGGAACTTGGTTGAATCACGGAGGACTCTCAGTATTTGAGGCTATGTGGATTCTAATTGGGTAGGGGACATTGACAACAAAAGATCCACCAGTGGATATATCTTCATGTTGAATGGTGGTGCAGTTAGTTGGATGAGTAAGTGGCAGGCTGTAGTTGCTTTTTCCACTATAGAGGTAGAGTACATGGCAGCAACACACACTTGTAAAGAAGCAATCTGGTTAAGACGTTTGTGTTCTAACATTGGTTTTAATGTAGGGAAAATAACAATTTACTATGATAACCAGAGTGCTATTTGTTTGGAAAAGAATCCTACTTTCCATGCTAAGATAAAACATATAGATGTACAATATCATTTTGTATGAGATATGGTGGAGGATGGAAAGGTCTCTTTAGAAAAAGTGGATACTCTAGAGAATGTTGCAGATGCATTGACGAAGCTAGTGAGCATAGACAAGTTCAGATGGTGTGCCAATCGATGGGCCTCAGTCCCATGAATTTCAGTAGTTTTGTTGTGCTCTGGAGGTGCCTGTGTGATCTTCATCAAGTGGGAGATTTTTGGAATTGTGTTCCTCAATCCCATAGGTTGAAACCTCTAAAAGAGCCAAGTCGGTGTGACATCCTTATTGTCTGGCCGACTAATAGTTGTTGCAACCTTGTGAAATGTTTAGATCACCGAGACCTTGATGATGTCTTACCGACTGGAGATATCACTATGACTTGTGGTGTTCAGTGTAACCCTTTGCTGAGTGGGTTGGTCTGGCCGACGATTTGTTTCCTAGCAGATGTCGGGGAGACTAATGGTGATTGATGTTATCAGGGAGACTCTTTGCAAAAAGGTTTATTGTCGGTATGAAGTATTACTGATATGAGATGTCTTACTGATAGTTATACACTCAGAGTCATCAAGGAGAGACTTGAACACTCGGGAAGAGCTCTTGGCGATGGGTGTTTTTCTCACTGATGCTTTGGTTGTTGTTGGTATGAATCATGGCGAAAGGTGATCTCAGGGTAATATGGAAGCCTCGGTAAGAACTCTTGCCGACATTTGGTTCTCTCGCTGATGGGTATGAACATCGGTGTGACCTCTTGGTGAACATGGTAAATCTCGCCGATGGTAGGACATTTCGGTGTAGCATGAAGGCTTTGATATGATCTCTTGGCGAATAACTATAGTCTCGCCGATGGGAATGCTGATGTCTATGTGACTTTGGAACTTCGGTATGACCTCTCGTCGACTAGCGATTGTCTTGGTGATAGCGCTATATGTGATGGATATCAATATGATGTCTTGGAGACAAGGGGAAGTCCGAGTGACAGTTTGTGAAGTTGGTATAATGTCTTGCCTATGGTGAGGACTCTTAATGATAACTACAATCAGGTCTTGTGGCATCAGGGAGACATAGTTAGTGTCTCACTGACATGTGAACATAGGTTGAATGTTGTTGACCGATTGGAAGACTATCCTACGTGGTGTGTCTTTGACCAATCATAGAAGCCAAATGGGAACCATTGGATTATACTGTTGTGGCCATTCTGTGAGGAATTTTGATAGACAAGGATGACATGGATATACTCGAAGATCGATGATGATGTTTAGTTGGTCGATTAGTGGGATGAACAATTCGATGAGTGATTAGTGTGAATTCAATTATGAGAGCATTGTATCTTGAATGTTATGTACAAGGTTGATGAAGGATTATGCTATTGTAAATTGACATTAGAGAGTGAAGCCCGTACTCTGTATGTAATTTCATTACTGTAATACAAAGGGGTTTTTCTTGGTGTGGTGGGTTTTTCTCCCATAAGGGTTTTCCCCAGTAAATCTAGTGTTCATCTGTGTATGTTCATTTCTCTGTTTCTGCTATTTCTTTCAAGTGTATCTTAATTGGACTGTAATTGAAAATTTAAAAGTATCCCTGCATGCTTCCCCGAGGTTTTGATGTTAGGAGAGTTGTTTCCGCACCTTAGCTTTCCTTACAGGAACAAACAAAAATTCATCTACCATGAGTGATACAAACAAACAAGAATTTTATCCTAGAAGTTACTCAACCCCATCACATAATCCACCTCAAACTTCACTATAAATGGGGTATGAAGTAGAGGATGTTACCAAAAAACCACTTGAACTCACCGCAAAGGAATTACTTAAGTACCAAAAAGATTCTAAGACTCACCATCTCATCACCACTTTGATGAAATTGAACCCAACACAATACATGTTAGCCTTGGAAAATGAAGGATAAAAACTCCCTTCCTCATTTGATTTGGACACAATTAGGGAGAAACCTTTGGGAAATGTGGCACCTATTCCTCAAACTTCTACCACACAACCCTTGGTCCAAAGTGTTGTTCAATCTATCACTCAACCATCTTCATCACATGTGACAAATCAACCTTTAAATTCTAGTCTTGCAACTTGACTAGGAACCCAACTTGGTCTCACTCCCAATCTAGGAAACAACACAACTTTGGGTACCCAAGACACAACTATCGCACTAGACACAAATTGGACACCAAAATTTCATGCCCAACCATATTACTCCATTACAAGAAGTACCCAAAATGTTTCTAATGTTCCACAAAGTCAAGTGAGTAAAAAACCCCAAGTGAATTTACAAGGAGAAGTGAACAAATAGTGCAAGGTCAATCCTAAACACAACAAGGTCAATCATGAAACTCAACAAGGTCAATCATGAAACTGTCCAATTGACCCTCAAAATCAAATGGTTCCGCAAGTCCCTCAAATGAACAAAGGAAACACATCAAATCCATTGGGCCCAAATTCAATCAATCAAGGAAACTCAGTAGTCTCAAATAAAACACATCAAGGAAATGCATCCAATCAATTGGTCCCTCAACATCAAATCAATCAAGGAAATCCTTCCAATCAATTGATCCAAAATCAAAGTATGCCACTAGCATCATAACACCAAGTGGCACCATTTCAACCTTTGGTCCCTTAAATAATGCAAAATCAAATGGGGCCTCAAGCTTACATTCCTCCACCTCAATCCTAAATTTTACAAGGAATGATAACACAAAATTAATAAAAAATTTACCAAATCCAAATCAAATGTCCAAGCCTCAAAATTTGATCACACATCAACCACCCTAAAATCAACTCAATCTACCTTCACAAAATACTCACAACATGGTTCCTCAAAATCCACCACTCATTCCACAAAATCAAAAAATATCAAGCCAATACATTCAAACAAGTCAATTTGTCCCAAATCAAAGCTCCAACTCATCATCACGAGGACAAAATACATTAGCTTATCAACAATCTATTGTAAATCAACAACAAAAAAATCTCAATTTCTAGTACAAAAACAACAAGCTGAATTACAAGCCCAACAACAACAGGCTCAATTACAAGCCCAACAACAACAAGCTCAACTACAAGTGCAATAGTAAGCTCAATTGTAAGCACAATAACAGGCACAATTACAAGCCCAAAAATTTCAAGAACAACAATAAGATCAATTACACGCACAACAATATGCTCAACAACAACAAGTGCTTGCACAATAACAACAGGCTCAACTACAAGCCCAACAACAACAAGCTCAACTACAAGTGCAATAGTAAGCTCAATTGTAAGCACAATAACAAGCACAATTACAAGCCCAAAAATTGCAAGAACAACAACAAGATCAATTACAAGCACAACAATATGCTCAACAACAACAAGCGCTTGCACAAAAAACAACAACAATACAAACAACAAGGCTTGTACTATAACCTACAACCATACAGAAGTACACAACAAAACATCTTGAATCAAAAATATCAAGGAGCATACAACACCCCACCACCAATATCTCCATTCAATACACAATATAAAAAATCCACCATACACACCATATAACACACCCCCTTATCAAAATCCCACATATAATTCATCTACCATTCCATAATATAACACGTATGATCTACCACCAAAAAACCCTCAAGACACATTTTCCTCGCAAATTAGAACACTTACACAAAAAATTCAAGACATCCAAGTGGGTAAAAAGAAGAAATCATATGCACAATGAGACTTGTGTCCATACCCTTTTGACAAAAACACTGCAATGATACTATTCTCGCCCGAATTTTAAATCCCCAAATTTGACAAATATATAAGGTAGGGAAATCCAAAGGATCATATCAGGGAATTTTATGTAGCATGTATGGAAGTAGGATACAATGACTCTTATTTGATGCGTCTTTTCCCACATAGTTTGGGAGGCCAAGCCATAGAATGGTTCTCACATTTACCTCCTAGAATTTGAACCTTCCAAGAAATAATAGATTGGTTTGTGGATCACTTCTCCTACAACCTAGACATGTATAAAAGTTTGGAAGAACTATACACCCTAAAACAAAACAAGGGTGAACCGAGGCATAGATCCAGTAAATGCAAATGGACAATTCCCAAAGAGAAAAAAATAGGGGTCATTATTGCCAACATGGAAACAAATCTATCCTTCCAACTAAAAATGCAATGTGCTCATCATACGAAGAGCTTATCCCTAGGGGTCTTAACATTGAAAAATCCATTATCACACAAGGAAACATGCAAGCATACAAGGAAAACCACCCATCTACTAGTTCCAATGAAAATCCCTACATTTGGGCTAAGATTAAGAATGCTACTAATGATGGCATTGTCAATACAAAAGAAGTCCTAAGTGCTCCAAAACAAATAAACACCCAAAAAATGAACACACAACAACCAAACACGTAGCCGCAAAACAACCAACACACAATCAATAATTCCAACACTCAAAGAGGATCACCCCCTAGAAACAACTACCCTAATGATGCAAATACACACCTTTGGGGGAACCTATTGAAGTGGTCATGCAAAATTAAGCGCAATCCAATCTCATCACACTCCCTAATTATCAAAATTACCAAGAACCCTAAGTCAAACCACCATGGTATAACAAGAAGGATCTTTGTTATTTTCAAAAAATCAAGGGACACAAGACAATGAGCTGCATGAAATTGAAAAACATCATTCAAAATCTTATCAACAATAGATATGTAATCTAGATCAACAATTGGGAAATCAAGATCTTAAAATATACAAGAACCTGATGCCAACCCATTGCAAGGGAAATGGAAATGGTAAGGGGAAGGATTATACCAATGTGGGTCATGCCTATAACAATGTGGTGGCATCTTGTGAGAATTTTATATCTTCCATCACAATAAAAGGGCCTAGTACAGAGTGTTGAGTCACCACATGTTGAGGAAAGGTCACCATCCAAGGAGTACCATCGCAACCCAGGGAATCGCCCTCACTTCCAAAGTCAAACCCTAGTGATTATAGTCTCTTAGACCAATTGAAGAAGACCCCTACCAAAATATCCATCTTGGAGTTACTGAAAATATCCCTCACACATAGGGACATCTGAGAAAAGGCTTTGTCAGCTTCTTTTGTACCCGATAATCTTGATATTGAACAATTCTAGGCTATGATAAAACACATTACCACTCTTTATCTTCTCACATTTTCAGAGCAAGACCTCCCTATGCAGCCATCACACAATCTGCATTACATCTTGAGGTTGTCATCCAAAAAAAAAGTTCAAAAGAATCTTGGGGGATGGAGGTGTTGGTCTTAATATTTTTACCCTTCAACTAATCACGAAATTGGGCTATTCCAAATAAGTCATTGAAAAGAAAAAAGGTGTTACTATAAGGGAAGATGATGATTGAGAATGGGTTTCTCAAGGCACAATCAAGCTCTCCATCCAATTAGGACCCACAATCGCATAAACTACTTTCCAAGTGCTTGAACTTGACTCATATAATATTTTTCTAGGCCATCCATGGATCCATGCCATGCAAGCCATAGCTTCCACATACCATCAATGCAATAAATTTACCTATGAATATAGAGAAGTCACAATCCATGACGATCTCAAACCATTCTATTACTACAAGAACCTTGAAGAAAAATACTACAACATCTCGCAAGTTCCTAAAAATGATGAAGCGCCAATACCCTCCTCATTGATTGGCCCATCTTCCCTAGCTTCCACATCTGAATCCAAAACACCCATCATGCAGAATATCCCTGATATCAAAGTGATCAAAGACAATGGTTGTGGATAATATAACTTGAAGAAGGATTATTTTGTAATTGGAGAGTTGCCTCTTTCTCCTAAATCTCACAAGAAGCCTTAACCTATTAACCAGGTATCTGAGACAATCAAGGTAGCATCTACCACTTTCACAAAGTGGGGACATTTGAACAAATAAGTCATTGATGAGGAGAATGTATCCAAATTGCTATATCAAGACAAAAAACCCAAGCCTGTTCTTCCAATGGAAGATGACAACAAAGGATTACAGGTGATGATGGGTTGGGGATACAACAAGAATGAGAAATTGGGCCAAAATAATAATGGTTTACTAGAACCCCTTTCTCTTGAGAAATGACCCAAGAATCTTAGTCTTGGATGCACCGCAAGCAAAGTGACCATTTGTGGAAAGGGTGCTTCTATTAAGGGAGTCAAATCTTCCTCTTGGTTACCTACATCATGTGATGATACCATTGATGAATTCCTGCTTGATATCACATACCTATTTGAGGATACCTCCATATTAATTATAACCACTACATCCTTTGCTCCAAATAGCCAAATCACTGAACTAAAGCTAGTCTACCCTCAACTCATAAAATTAGACCAATGAGGACTGCCTATTTTGGATTCATTCAAAAGTAATGAATCTATCTCTGAGTTCATGGGACTTCATGAAATCATGTCGTACGAGGATCATAAAGCAAGTTTTTATATTGAATTGGATATGCAAGCTTAATATGGGGAAAAAATTGAGTCCCTTAGTCACAAAATGAATGATATGAGAGTCATGTGTCGACCCTAAGTGAAAACCATACTATGGAACTGTTTGATCATAAAATAGTAAAAACAAAGGACACATTCGATGGTGAAAACCTTTGAGGTGTTGATGGATGAGGGATTAAATCTTCCTCTTAGTGCAATATATCAAGAAAAGTCAATAGTGCTTGTTGAGAAAGCTAATCCAATAAATTTAGGGATAGATGAAGCACCTCAAATCACTTTCTATGCATAATCACTATTGGATGAAGAGTAGAAGAACTTGGTAGCTTTCTTAAAAGAGAAAAAGGAAAACTATGCATGGTCCTATACAAATATGTTGGGCCTTGATCCTGAAGTAGTTTTCCACCATCTTTTAGTTTATCCTGAACTAAACCATTAAAGCAAAAGCTGAGAAAGATGCATCCATAGATAGTCTTGGTTAAACTGGAATTGCAAAAACTTCTTGACATGGGATTTGTCAGACCAATAAACTATCCTAAGTGGGTTTCAAACTTGGTACTAGTCTCAAAACCTACTGGGGCATCAAAATATGTACTTAATTCAGAGATTTAAATAAAGCATGTCGCAAAGATGACTGTCCTCTTCTAAACATTGAAATCATTGAAGATTTGACTACTGAGCATGAGATGCTGTCATTGATGGAAAAATTATCAAGATACAATGAGATCTTGATTTCCAAGGAAGATCAACACAAAAAATGTTTACATGTCCATGGGGAACCTATTGTTGGAATATGATGCCATTTGGGTTGAAAAATGCTAGATCTACTTATCAAAGAGCAATGAAATTGATCTTTCATGACATGATCCAAAAAAATGTTAAAGACTATGTGGACAATATTTTAGCCAAGTCAAGAATAAGGAAGGAACATATAGAAGTACTAAGAACAATGTTTAATAGACTCAAAGAGTACAAGGTGTGGTTGAATCCAAGCAAGTGTATCTTTGGTGTCACATTAGGAAAAATCCTAGGGTACATAGTGTCATAAACAGGAATTGAGATTGATCCAACTAAGGTCAAAGCAATTTTGGATATGTAGCCACCACAAACATTGAAGAAAATGCGAGGTTACAAGGGAGATTGTAGTCTATCAGGAGATTTATAGCACAATTGGAAATAAGATTCACCCCTTTTCTCACCTTCTTCACAAGGGGATAACATACAAATGGGACAAAAAATGTGACAAAGCGTTCCAACAAATCAAAGATTATCTACTAACACCTCATGTCCTTATGCCACTAATGCTGAATAAACCTTGGTTTCTGTATATCACTCCTACAACAATAGTTTTGGATGCTCTTCTTGCTCAACATGATGAAACAGGGAAGGAGAAAAATTTACTATATCAGTAGGAATTTGGTTGGATATGAGACAAATTACTCATCCATTGAAAAGGCTTGCTTAGAAATGGTGTTCACCTCATAGAAATTTAGACACTACATGCTTTCACACCAAATAAAGCTCATCGCTAAGATTGATCCATTAAGATATCTTTTATCCAAGGAAAATCTCATTTGACAAATGACTAAGTGGGTGATGATCCTAAAAAAGTTTGATATAGAGTATGAGGATTGAAAGGCTATCAAGGGGCATGTCATCACAGATCAACTGGCATAGGAACCTATCTATGTAGAGAATCCATTGGTATCTGAATTACTTGATGAGTCAGTGTTTGTCCTCAATGTAGTGGATCAGTGGAAGATGCACTTTGACAGTTCACATACACAATAGGGATCTGGTGTAGACATTCTCTTCATCACCCCACAAGGTGATTGTATCCCTAAGTCATATTGGCTATCTTTCCCATGCACCGATAACATCACTAAGTATGAAGCTCTTATAATAAGATTGGGAATTACAATAAAGTGGCAAATCCAAGAATTGAAGGCTTATGGAGATTCAAAGCTAATTGTAAATCAAGTCAATGATGATTATCAGATCAAGGATTAAAAGCTCACACCTTACAAAAAGATGCTGGAAAGTATAAAATATTTATTTTTCAACATCACATTTGAGTAAATACCTTGTATTAATAATCAAGTAGCTAAAGCTAAGGAAACTATTGGGTCCTTGTTAGATATGCCACATAAGATTCTTAAATGCGAATTCCTCATAGAGTAGCTTCTCATACCAGCATTTGAGGTACCAAAATTCAAATTCGTATGCAAAATCGTTGATCCTGGTTCCACCTAGCATCATGATATCTTTACCTACCTACACAGAGGTATCCTCTCATTTGACATTACTCCAAATATTAAGAAAACCTTTATCAAGAAAGCATCCTAATTTCTTATCCTAGGTGATACCCTTTACAGTCAAAGTCTTGAAGGGACATTTATTGTGATGTATTAACCAAGAGGAAGCCTTGAATGCATTGAAAGAAGTACAAGAAGGAATTTGTGGATCACATTCAAGTGGTATGACCTTGGATAAGAAACAGTTGAGGACAAGGTACTACTGGCCTACCATGGAACAAGAAGCTCATCAATATATCAAGAAGTGCATGTAGTTTCAATAGAATGGGGACGTTATCCATGCATCGACTCAAGAACTCCAACCAATTGTTACACCTTGGCCTTTCTTGCAATGGGGACTCAACCTCATAGGAAAGATCACCCCTAACTCATCTAACGTTCACAAGTTATTATTACAACCACTGAGTATTTTATGAAGTGGGTTGAAGCGATCCCTATGACCTACATCACAAGAAAAAAATCTCTAAATTCATCCTGAACTACCTTATTTTTTGCTATGGTGTTTCAAAAGCCCTTATACAATGGAACACCTTTCAAAAATTAGGATGTTTGTGAGTTATGCCAAAGGTTCAATATCTAAAACCAATTTTCTACCATACTATCCCTAGGGAAATGGTCAAGTTGAGGCTTCAAACAAAACCATCCTAAAAACTCTCAAGATAATCAATGAACCTAGCCATGACTGGCATATTTAATTGAACCTTGGCTTATGGGCCTATAGAACCATTATACACACACCTATAGGCGCCCCACCCTTTTCCCTAGTTTATGGAACTGAAGCTATCCTACCTATCAAGGTCAAGCTCCTATCGCTGAGAGTGTCACTATAAAATCTCATTATCGATGAAGAGTATAGAGTATCCTGGTTGAAAGAGCTAGAGCTGTTGGATGAGTATTGTCTTGATGCTTTGAATCATTTGCAGGCTTATTAGAACTATCTCAAAAGGAGCTATAATAAGAAAATCAAAATTCGGTCCTTCTAGGTGGGAGATCTTGTACTAAAAGAGAATTAAATGAATATACTAGATATAGTTAGCAAAGGGAAGTTTGAGCCTAATTGGTTAGGACCATTTATCGTCACAACTAGTTATAGTTCAGGAGCATATCAGTTGTCAACACTTGAAAGAGAAACCTTGCAGGATCCTATCGATACCTTGCATCTCAAAATGTTTTATGCCTAGGATTGAAGGGTATAAATCCAAAAAATTGAAAAAAATCAAAAAATAACAAAAATGCAAAAAAATAGAAAAGGGGATTGAAAACAATAAATAAAAAAACATCCTCTACTGAAAACCAAATCAATGGTGCTTTGGGAAAGTACCTTGGTGAAAACCTGGAAAATAGGAACCTTGCATAAATAAGCACTATCCATCCATCATTAACTCTTTGGATTATCCTGCTTTTCTATCCATTGCATTCATCATCCATCCTACTTTATCCAATTTATTCCATCACCCATCCATGTCCATATCGTAACTGGATATTAAGTATCATATTCCCCTTTAGTACTACTTGGGAACCTTCCTAAGGTCAGTTTGTCCTCCCTATATCAAGGTAGTCTATCACATCACACTAGGAGAATTTGTCTATACTTGTATCAGATCAGGTTCTTGTATATCCCTTTAAGATTATTTCAAAAAATCCAAAAACATTCGTAAAATCTAAAAATCCAAAAAAATTCACAAAATCTCAAAATCCAAAAACATTTACAAAATCTCAAAATCTAAAAACAGTTGCAAAATCATAAAAAAATCCAAAAACATCAAAATCTTGTATAGTCAAAATAAAAAAACATTTGAAAAGTTGTAAATTCAAAAAATTCAAAACATTCAAAATATCTTCAAAATCTAAAAACATGCAAATCACATCAAAATCCCTAAATAGGTCTAAAAATTCAAAAACTAGAAAACATGGTTGTCAAACTACGTTGTCTCTGAGCTTGAATGTAGGCAAAGCCATCATCAATGCACCCTCGAGGCATTCGGTTAGTCTTTAAGAGTCCGTCACAATAAATTGACAATCCATCAAATGTTCATATCTCATCAATAAATATTTTCTAGTTAGAGTTAGACAAACTATGTCATCTCTATGTGTATAATGTAGGCAAGGCCATCACTGATGAGCCCCTGAGGTGATAGGTCAGTTTCCCCTTAGGTCTTGATCTAAACTCAAAAAACACAAAAACATTTGAAAAGTTTGAAAACCCAAAACATTGGAAAACATTCAAAAATAAAAAATAGCCTCAAAACATTAAAAAATGTCAAAAAAATTGAAATATTCTAAAAATTCCAAAACCACCCATCCCATTTCACTTTCATCCACAATAAAATTCCATCCATAATAAACCGATCATCATCATCATCAAATTTTTGCAAAACAAATGGAAACAAGTGTGGAAAATTCGTGAAGTGTAAACATGAATGTAAAAATCCAAAGTCTAGATCATGAGTAAAAATGTCGGTAAAGTTTGTATCAATGACCTATCAAGCACTTATTCTTAGTAAAAACATCTGATAAACATGTCCTAGGATGCATCCTTCCTACAATGGGAATCATCATCAAAATTCATCTTAGTTAAATCACTTTTGCAAGAGATATGAATAAAATTGACTGTTTGTTCATTTTGATATTTTCTTATGATTTATCTTATTGAACCGTTCTGAGGAACTCTCGATGATGTCTATCAAAATGATTTAGAGAGAAAGGAATGGGGCATCAATCATTATATTTTGGTTGTTGTGCTTGTTGAATGTTCTTGTAATATAACCTTGGTGAATGCTTGCTTTGTTGTGTGTAGGGAGGTTGTTTTGAATAAATTGTTGACTATTGCATATGCTTTGGTATGAAATATTCAAAACTTATAAAATAAATTCCAATGAGGTTTCTGTATTTTAGGTGTGAGAAAGGATTACCCTATCTGTTTGCAGAGTCAAATTCCATTGCATTAGATATAATGCTATCCTGGTTATCAATACCTTGATGCATCGTGTCTATGTGTTATATCAAAAATAAGGAATGAAATGATGAAGTATCCCAATCCCTAAAACAAGAAAATCATCATATCTCATCACCATATCTAATAAAGTCTTGAAAAATCATAGGCTTGTTGAACTTCTGAATCAATCTTGAAATCAATGGTTAATCCATCCTATTCTTCAATTTTCTTTCTACGCTAACATGGTGCCATGATAGTCAACAAAAATAATAATGCATCCATCCTGCATCCATAAACCATCAACATACATACATCCCATACAATCATAATCATAATCATAATCATAATCATATCATATCGCATAGAAAATAAAAAAAAGAAATGCATCCATCTCATAGCATGAACATTCTACAACGTATAGAAAAGATACTAAAAAAGAAAGTAAATCACCCATTGCATTGCATTCATATCATAAACCATACATTGCATACATCCATATAACATCCCATCATAATCATAAAAATTACATGATATGCATACTAAAGGTACACATCCATAACATAAACATATACATCCATAACATTCATAAAGAATGAAAATAAACTATCACATCATAAGCATCAAATTAGAGATCATCTCATATATATATATTATTAAAATATGACTTTTATGATATAAAATTGGAGTCAATGTGTAGTATCATAAGAAAAGGGTATAAATGAGGCTATCAAAATTAGACAATGAATGTATATACATATCCAATCAGGTCTATATATAAAAAAATATGTCAATGTGAGGCTAGCCTCGGCAGTACTGATGGTGCACCACCCAAACCACTAGGAGCAACTCCACTCCTATGCAAAAAATCATGTTGCCGCTGCTATCGTGGGAAATCCGTATGGCACAAAGTTTGATAGTATGTCACCTCGGCCATGGCCTGTCCATACATATGTGCCAAGAAAATTTTCCCTTGAGTCTAAATGGCCGCAACCTTTAGTTGCTTTCTACAACCTATCTCCTGGGCTAGCTGAATAGTCAGTTGCTAGACTTGCTGCCACTCCTAGTCTCACTCTCCCCTATATTTGTCTTGGTGTGTGGCTGCTATGTCCCACTGTTGAAAAGAGGTGTCCCACTCCTGTCTCAGCCTATCCCTCTCAACAGTCAGGGCTTGGATTTGTGCATCTCTAGGATTAGGTGCCTGCGCCTGCTATTGTTGTTGATGCTGGTGTGGTGACGCTTGTTGCAAGGGTGGTATCAAAGGATGCTATCTTGGTACCTGTCAAACCCCTGGCTGATGACCATCACCATAATCCTGCTATCTGTCCTATTGGTGCTCGTCATTTGGCACCTGATCTTGTCACTGTTGCTACTACCCATCATGGGGAGGCTGCTGTGCTCTATCCTGCCTCTATCCTCTACCTCAACCCTATACCTGTCCACCGACTAGATCTATCAACCATACTGGGGCATGTTGTAGAAACTAGGCATCATATGCAGGTGTGGTACCTACATCATAAGGACCACCAACATATACCCACGACCATGGGACAAGCTGTCTAAAATCGTCGATAGCAAACTGAGGAGGGACCTGCTATCCCCAAACTGTCTCTTTGGTAGTCCATGCAAATATGGATCTGTATGTAAGGAGAATTGCATCTTGTAACTCCCCGAACTGGCATGCTACCTGATCAAGTAGGTACCTCTCTACCATGGCATGTTCTTATCCAAGGATGCATCTCATTAGTCATGCAAAGAACAATTGATCTTGGTTGTCATACCATGGATGGGATTGGATCCAGGGCCTCCATCAAAATACACACCTCAATATGCAATACTAGTAGTGGCTATGTGCTGAAGAGTGGTGATAGCTCCATATCTATAAACAATAGGCTGCTCTAGATCAATGCCGGCTAGAGTGATAATAGGTCTAAGAACAACAATGTGCTCCCAAACCCAAATATGCAATAGTGTGATGTCGGCTGCTAGACTATGTCCTCTTAAGTAAAAAACCAAATGCATATCATGGTACAAGGAGGTGAGAATGACAAGGCCCCAAGCATAGAGAATTATCCTATATACCATCCCCTCCTAAGCTAACCCCCAAGAAAAGATGAATCCTCTACCTTTTCTATCAGGCACCAGTACTCCAAAAATTAAAGCTCCTATAACCAATATTAGATCTAGTACCTACCCTCTATACTATCATAGGTTGATCTGATGGCTATCTACATACATGACATCTACCCCAAGAACATCATAAATCACATCCATACCAATGCCAATGTCATCTATGACCATCTCCCCATGGATGAAGAATCCCAAAATGTGCCACACGTCCTCCAATGTGATAGTGGCCTCTCTAGTGGGAAGATGGAATGACGATGTCTCACTGTGCCAGCACTCCACCAATGTAGTCATCATAGCTAGATGAGTGTGAATCTTGGGCAACATGTGTGCCAAAAATCCCATTCTGATAGCTCCAAGGAAGAAGTTCTCCTCATTACCAAAATGGAAAATACGAGAAAGAATACTGGGCTTGTGCTCTCGAGACATGAGCGATCAAATAGTCTCTTGCACACACAAAGTGAACAATATCAAATTTGCTAAAAAGTGACAAAATTTTGAGTTCAAAACCTTAAATTTGTAGTTACTTGTCTATTTCACAATTGTGCCGCTTTGGTAAATTACAATTGCCTTGCAATTTAACAATTATGTCGCTCTAATCAATTGTGCGTTGGCATTCAAAAGTGTCATGGGAGAAAAATTACTTAGTGCGAAACTATCCTACAACTAAGTCACAATTTTACAATTACGTAACTGGACCTAAATGGCACATTGCGACACTATCCTACAACTGCGACCCTATACCTAAATTGAACATTGCGTCATGTTATTGCAAATACATCACAACAGTGCAATTGTGCTGCCGACCATGACAAAGGTAGTGTAATATTGCAACATAATTTTTGAACCAACTTCAACTTGAAATAAATGAGTAAAAAATGAAAAAATTTAAAAATTTTCAAGGTGTGTACTGGGGGTCCTATGTTGGTGGGCCACTAGAACTCATGTACCATGTCCGTGAGGTGTTGGGAGAGCGCTGAATCAACCATAGTGTAAGAGTATTAGAGAAAAAAAAAAACAATTCACTAAAACAAAGTGTGAAAATGATTTGAAAATGACCCTTGCACTCCTATTTAAGCCTAAAAATAAGGGTTTTTTCCCTAATTAGAGGGGAAAATGGGATTTTTAATCATTTTAATCAAATTTTGAGCTATTTTGAGGCATTTTTTAGGGTCCTAAGCCTAATTTTGTGTCTTGGAGCTTATTTTCTATAGCTAAACCTATGTTGAATCTTTGTCGTGGTCTCGACCTAAAAAATATTTTTTTTGCTTGATCTCTTGAGGGGGTAGTGTATTGACATATTTCCTTCCATTAGGGCAACAATGGGGCATCCAAAAAAATCATGAATTTTTAAATTTTTGATCTAAGCGACATCGTTGATCTGGAAAGCGCCAGTCTTTGAACCAATGTAACAAGTACCTCGCTTCAAAGAGTGGTAAAATGTACACTTAAAATTTTCTTGATCGATATTGCACATCTGAATTTGATTACTAACATTGTTTTCATCTTGAATCACCTCATTTCGACCATTTAATTAAATAATCTTAATTGTTTAATTAGATTCATCTCTTTCATTTGTTAATCAGATAATCAATTTTATCAAGTTAATTCATCCCCTTTCATGCTAATTTTCATTCTATTTAATTGTATAATGTGAATTATTTAATTATATTTCTTAAGTCCTCTCATTTGATTAAATAATCTTAATTATTTAGAAAAATATCATGAATCCCGTTTTATTAAATGAGTTAATTGTTTAATGAAATTCCTAATTTCCTCTATCATGCACAATTAAATAATGCTTAAATTATTTAATTAACTAATTTCTCTCATCCTCCCAATTGGAAAGGAATATTTCCCTGGAATATTCCTCCACTCCAATTCCCTCCTAAATAGACATGCTTTGCACACTCCTCCTGAATTAGTTAGGATTTGTACTTCAAATTTATTTGAGCCATTGATTAAAATAGTCAATCCATGTCAACTTTCATTCTCATCCATCGATTGGATTCTTGATCCATGCCAACTCCTCTTATTAATTTTCATCCATTGATTGATCAATCCAATCTTGACCATTGATTCAACTATTTTTCATATAAATAGTCCTCATTTCTATGAGAAAACGAGCCACATTCGTTTAGAGTAACTACATTATAGTGAATTTTAGAGAATTCTTCATAAGAATTTCGTCATTTAGCATCCATTTTAGTTAATTTTTGCATCCATTTTCATCAATCTTCATCAATGGCTTGAACCATATTCAATCTTGTTTCAACCAAGGAATTTCCTGAAAGGGCTAACATTCCACATCAATTGAGCACCAATCCCCCAATGGGATGAGGTTTGAGGCATTAGAATAGGTTTTTTCTAGGAATTTTAGTTTATTTCATGTTTAATGGCTTCTTAGTTTATTTTTTTCAAGAATTTCATTGGGAGCTTGACTTAACTAGTTAGATCTTGGTTAATTCTTGTATGTTCAATCATGTTTAGCTTAGGTTATGATCATGCTCACAAAACCTAAGAATTTTAGAAATATTCCTAAGACCTAAGTAAACTTAGCATGTGAATACTGCCTACTAGGTGAACTAGTTAGATAGGAAACCTTATTCACACCAATAGACTATAGGTTAAATTTATTAAAAAAAATAAAAATATTTTTTAAAAACCCTACAAATCAAAATGTTTATTGGTTTTTTTTTAAAATTAAAATACTAATAATATATGGTTTGAGGGAGGTGGCAGGGGGTGGGGGTTTATAGAACTCCATACCCTATTGCTAGATTGGTGTCAATAGGGTACTTGATGGTAGCGCCATAAAAAATGACCTTACATTGGTGGGATTTGGCTCCTGATCCCTTGGGTGCTTGGCCTAGAGCCCGTGGGGCTTTACAAAAAAAAAAATATTGATTTAAAAAATAAACTATGTTTAAATATTCATTAGTTCCACCTTTGAGAGTTGCTAATGACATAGTGCCACCTAGGTGCCATTGATGCACCACCACCATTGGCACACCACTGCCACCGACGGGGCTGCTTGGGAGCCACCACTAAGCCACCTATAGGGAAAATTGAAGAACTTTTTTCAAACATGCATAAATTTCACCTAAGATGTCAGATTTTTGACTTCCAATAGTCAATAGAAAGCTCTCTCCAAGAACTATGTAGTGATATAGGTTTGGTACTATGAGTTTTTAGTTTTCATCATTTTTTGGGGCCTAGAAGTTATCTATTCTCTTGTACATAGTTTTGGTCATAAGTTTTTCATACAAAATAAAATTTTCAAATTTGAATAAAATTTGGAGAGAATATGTGGTAGAGAGAGGTTGGTACTTGTTTGATCACTTGTAGGTGTTTGAGATTTAGAGTGTGGTTGTGTGAGCATCTAGATGAGTCAAGAGGTGAAACCTTGAGGGGGTATATTTTTAATGTGATATTTATGATGGTACAATTGGTTATTAGTGTTGGTACCTCTTGGTATAGGTTTATAGATGTTTCTTACAGTTGGACTTTGATGGTATCAAGTATTGAGGTTGTCTTTTGGTTTGAGGAAATGGGTTCACAAGCGTGGAGACTTGGAGTCTTGTGTTGGTGAGAGTTGAGTGTAGGTACAATGTTGGTGATGAATAAAGTGTCATAGTTATGCAGGTACACTTATGTATTGACATAATATGATCATGTATGTGGTTATTTGGTGTTGGTATGGTTTAGTGTTAGTAGATTGTTATTATCTCCTAGATGCTTCATTGGTTCCTTAACTATGGTTACTGATTTGTGGACATGTTTGGAAAATCAGATCTATGGTTGATTTGGTGTTTAAGTCTTGATGTCTATAGGATTATCTTCTTTGATATCTTAGTTTGTAGGTTACTGATATGATGATTAGTTTGCATGTTTCATTGTTTGGGATCTTCAAGTTATGTAGTTGTCTGGGTTGGTCACCCATTTGGTTATAGTGGGATGACTTGGATGTGGATAATCTATATCCACATGATTGATTGAGTATTAATGCAAAATTTGTTAGAACTAGATTTGTCTGTGATCATTTATGAATTGGTATGTTATTTTGAGATAAGAGTAAGGATGATTAGAGTGAATCAATAGTCATTGATTGGGACATGTAGCATGTGGTTTTTATCACGAAGTCATGATAGTTTGGTTAAATCTCATTGGTTGCATATTTCAGCGGGAGATTTTTATAATGACACTACCATTGGGATTATAAATATATAGGAAGTTGGAATTCTATTTCATACCTAATTATTCTAATCCAATTCCAACTAGGATTAAAGGAAAGGTGCCTAAATTCTAAGGAAACAATGTTATCATTGGTCAGGACCACAAAGGAATTTCATATATATCATTGATGAATATGAAATCAAAGATGAAGATGTCATGATAATTTTTTTTGTAGTCACTAGAAGAGAGTGCAAATGAATGGTATAAAAGTCTTAAAAAATAACAACATAGACTCATGACATGAGTTTATGAGGGTTTTCCAACTGTAATATGGTAAAAGAGTCAGTTCAATTTTTTTAATCCATGAGATGACCACCATCAAAAAGGGGTAAATCAATTTTTTGTTGACTTCAACATGTTCATTATGAAAACGAGGAAAGGGACTCCACAGGTAAGGCCAATGAACCAATCTTCCATTTTCTATATAAAAAGAAGTCAAGACTCAAAGTTGGTTTATTTGTTGAGAGAAAAGAACCCTCAAACCTTGAGGGAAGCATATGCAATGGTGATTAACAAAGAGAGAAACCTAAAAGATTTTGGGAAAAATAGAAAAAGGGTTGATGTAATTTTTTTGAAACCAAATACAAGTTATAGTAAGCTTCTTACTACTAGAGAGAAATTAGAAAAAATGATGGGAGCCATGAAGGGCCTCTCGTACAAAGTTGCAAAGAATAAAAAAGATATTCCTTCTAATTATGCTCCTATGCAATTTAATGAGTGTTAGAGGTTGCATAAAATGACTTATAACAATGATTGGTCTAAGAGACCTAGAAACAATGAGATACAAGTAGTATCGATAAATTTAAACCAAGGATACCAAGAAAAACACACCCCTAATACCCTAAGGAAGGATCACATAAATCTTCAAAAAGATTCTGTAGATACCTAAATTTAATCACTTCCATATGATTAAATTTGTTGCGTTCACGCCTATCATATTAATATTAATTTATTAAATTAATATTACCCCCTGTGTCTCATACTGACAAAGTATTTAATTTAATAATTAATACTTTGTCTTTTACTTTATTCCTCTCTAAATTAAATAAATACACTAATTTATTTAATTTAGTCACTTATCCTCCTTTTGATTTAAAAATCAATTTAAAATTCCTCACTTTCTCTCTCCTTGTCACATCCTCCAACATTTGCCACTTGCCTCTAACCTTCTGTTAATTAGCCTAATCCAATATTTGCACAACCTTAACCAAAATCATTAACTAAATTTAGCACCTCTTTTTGGTCAATTCTTCCTTTTTTCCTTTTTGATGTTAACCCTCTCTCCTATGTGAATTTTTAATTCACATTTATTTTCTCTAGACTCCCCTCCTTTAAATGTGAATTTTTAATTCACATTCCATTCTCCCAAGGCTTCTAGAACCTTGGACTTGTCACAATCTCCACATGTGACCAAGTCCCACCTTTTTGGAGCCCACCTTTTATCCTCTAGATCATCTTGTGAATGTGAATTTTTAATTCACATTTATCCTCCCAACCACCTTTCTTTTTCCCATGTAGATTTTTGAGGAATTCTAAAATTCCTCAAAAGTCCCTTTCACTCCCACTTGGGGACAAGAAACCCCTTTTTGTGGAAATCCTCTCATCCCCCAAGGTGCATGTCCTTTTCCACCTCATGTACCTTTTTGACAACTCATCTCCACCTCATATCCTCTTGTCCACTTCACCCTCCACATGTCAAGATGTGAGGGCTTGTGGGTTCTCAACCCACCATAGCCCTTCATCTTGGCCTTGTTGGAGCAATCTTGACCATTGAATTCTCTAGAGAATTCAAATTCTTCTATAAATACCCCCTCCTCAAGGGCATTTACACAACACTTTTAGATTTGAGCACCCTTATGCTGTTATTTTGCATTCTCAACACTTTTCACTTCCATACCTACATGCTGTCCATTTGAATCCTCAAGCATTTGCAATCAACTAATCATCTTTGCTAGTCATCTTGCCTATAGAATCTTGCATTTTAGTCATTCAATCTACCATCTAAGGAGCACACAAGCTATTCAAATCGAAGGCTAATCAAGGAGCAACCAACAACAAGGAAGGTGATATTGTCCTATTTTGTTTATCTATTTCCTTTCTTATTGTAACTCTCTTTTGGCTAATCTTGAGGTGTCCTTGGTGTTTTGTCTTTCATGTTTCTTAGTTAGATTCACACATTTAGAGTAGCATAAAATATCAAGGTATACAGATTCATTTTGGTGTGATATATATACTATTCACCTTGTGATCTATCCAATTACATTTTTGTAATTACACTTAATAAAGAAAAATAATTCATAGAACATGAGGGTATAACCAAATGCTATGATGATGAAAAAATAGATCAATTATATGCCTATGAGGGTGAGGAATTATTTCAAAATTACTATGAAAACCATTGTGTTCTATATTAGATTCTAAACAAGGGTTTTGAACAGCTCAAGGAATAGATGAGACCAAGATATACTAGATAAAATCCTTCTATTGAGGACATTAGAGCTCTCAATGGAGCCATTATAATTCAAGTATAGAGCTATTATCAGCTAAGAAACATGCAAGTAGGTACCAAGGATAAAGAAAAAGGTGTAGTTCTAGATGTGTCAACCACACACTTAAATAAGGAAAAATAAATAATATAATGCTAATAAGATAACAAATAGGTCTATAGGAAAGTCTCCACCAAATAAGAAGATATATTTATCAAATGTATTCATGCAAAAATTATATATTCCAAAAATAAAAGGTGTTGGAGTCTACACCAAAAATATGAGAAATCAATAGACCATTGGAGATGATAGAAAACAAAGGGTAGTAAAAGAGGTTTTGAAGGTGATCAATGCAAATAAACTTGTTGTTTTTGATTAGGTAAGGGTATTCATACCTGATACCAATGGCACATTAGTTCCATATATTCCAATCCTTTTCTTGCATATAATCCTATTAACATGGCTCAAGAATTTAGTGAATTAAAAATTCAAGTTCCAATATGAGAGTTTCTAAGGATCCTTAAGCATAGGGAAAGGATATTGTTATATCTCAATGCCACTACCATATTTGATCAACTAGAAGTTGCAATTTCTCCCAAAGATAAGAGACCCTTCAAATATAATTGGGTATTGTATACACATGTAACAAATAAACCATCGATCAATTTTATTCTTCTTTGTTAATAAATGGATGGCTAGTTCAAAATTGTATGTTAGATTCCAGAGTGTCTAGCAATGTGATTCCATTAGAAGTTATGAATCACTCAGGGTTACAAGTTTTGAATTCTTATGGTAAGTTTTATGTTATGATTCTCATGAGGTAAATGAAATTTAAATTGTAGATGGTGTTCCAATACAACTTGTATACCTAGGTAAGACCTTTTCAATAAACATTGTCATAGTTGATTGCCTAGCTAAGTGGACTATGGTGTTATCTAAAAAGTGGGCTTGTTTAATGGGTGGTAGCCTTCAAATAAATTTATCCTATTCTACCATCCACTATATGGGAAATACCTCCAATTGCACAAGGAAAATAAAATGATGATCATTGTAGAGAATCCAAATGAACTAGAGAATGAGGTTTGTTACATTGATGTCGATCTCAATTATCTAGTTGGATAATGTGATGATGAATTTGGCCTAAAAAATACTTCATATTTATTTCCCCCACATATTCATCCAGAACATCATAGAATTTGGAATATCTATTTTGGAAATGCATGTTCAAAGGAAGGTAATGGTGTGATAATAGTGTTATTATTCCTAGAGGGAAAATATTACAAGTTCACTTTCAACTTTGAGTACATCAACAATGTGGAAGAGTATGAAGATTTTATTCTTAGTTTAAATGTGGCCTCTAAATACATAATAAAATACATCGGAGTGCATGGTGATTCAAATTTTAGTGTCTCAAGTTAGAGGCACACATGCTAAAAAATAAAGAAGGCTAAAAATATACAAGAATGTGGTCTGGGATTCTATTGAAGCTTTTGATGCATTCAAAATTATTTGGGTGGAAAGGGATAACGATGTGGTTGTTGATTCACTTATTGTGTTAGATTAAAAATTTGATGCTTCCTTTTCTCCTCGCCACTATAAGTATGATGTTGAGATTATAACTAGGGCTAGCATTCTAGATAAAATATACAATTGGTAGGTATTTAATGATGGCTAGCATATTTATGAGTTTTAAATTGTATAAATCATTTTTAGAATCAACAGATCGATTGGGAGACCATGGTGGAGAAAAAATGAAGAAGGTGCTTGGAGACTCTTTTTGGGAATGAAATTATCTGACTTAAAACCAATACTATTCCCAAAGGTCTTGTTTCCTTAGAAAGGATGTTTTGCAATGTTGAAATTGTTATAAAATAAGAAGTTTGTCAAATAAAAATATATAGAAGGTATAAATTTAGGAATTGAATCAACTCCTAAAATGATTTATATTGGTAAGAAACTAAAACCACCAGAGCAGAAAATGCTAATTGTATTATTAGTAATATATGAAAAAGTGATTTTATTTGTCTTATGATAAATTTAAGGATTACAAAGAATAGTTATTTCAACATACCATTTCATTGGATCTTGATGTACAACCATTCAAACAAAAGTAACTTCCTATCAAACCTACTCTTGCTTCTCTAATGCAAAAAAAACATCCTATCAAACCTACTCTTGTTTCTCAAATGCAAAAGGAACAAATGAAACTAAAATGAGGTATCATTAAACCAATTAGACACTTCAAATGGGAGTCTAACCTTGTTCCAATTAAAAAGAAGAATGGAGAAGTTATATTTTGAATGGATTTCAAAAATATGAATAGCAAGTCCCTCAAGGAATATTATCCATTAACTAGTATGGACCATTTTCTGTAGTGAATGATAGGGTTAGACTCGATGTGTATGATAAAAAATTTCTTATGTTATAATCAAGTCATGGTAAAGGATTCTGAGCAACACAAAACAACTTCCACTATGCCACAAGATTTTTTTTTTTTAAATTCTATTTGGGTTAAAGAATATTGGAGCCACATTTCAATAGGACATGTATGTAGCTTATGTTGTCCTTATGAATGAAATAATGGTTATCTACCAAGATGATCTGACTTCCTACTCAAAGGATCAAAACGATCATTGCAAAAAAATGGAGTTAGTCTTCTAAATATTTTTGGAGTATGCGATATCATTGAATCCCCAAAAAATAATATTTGGTGTAGATAAGGGTAATATACTTAGAAAAATTATGTCTTAAGGGGTAAGGATTGATCCAAAACATTTCAAAGCCATAGATATTATTCCACAACCCAAAACAATGAAGGGAATCCAATCTTTCTTTGGACAGATAAACTTTGTTCAAAGGTTTGCTGGTGTAGGAGCACCTTGTGAGCATGGGGTAGCACTAGGCAAATTGTGAGCCTAGGATCAAATTTTGGGTTTTTATGTTTTAAGGTCATGTTGACCATTGTGTGCTAGCTTAGAGGTGTTTTTGATCTCTAGGAAAGAAGTGGTGAAAAGATGACTGAGTTTTGAAGCCCATTCTTGTTTTGGTTACTAACCTTGACAAAAGTTTGAAAACACAGTGGTTTTTGGTAGTGTTGGCCATTAGGTCATGAAGAAGCCCGACCAAAGTTGATAACTAATTGAAGAGCCTTATTTAAGGTGAGCCTTGAACTGTAAACAAGGTTAGAGGGATTGGTATTGAGCAAACATTTTGAGAGTTGATTAAAAATAGAGTTCTTGAAGGATATTTCTGATTTTTGCTGCATAACAGAGCATTAAATGGATTGAAATGATTTCTGTTCTATAGGTAGAGTCTAGTGTGGATAAAATACTAGTTTTTTGTGCCATCTAATTACCTTTGTGATTCATTTTCATCAATTTTTTGTAAATAGTTTGTTTTCTTTCATTTTCTGGTCTGAACCAGACTATTTTTAGGAAATGGAGTGCTAGAGCACTTTCCCACCGTACAAACCATACGACCCTTTGTGAATAGTGCCTAGTCTCCATGCTTGTATAGATGGTAGGTTGTAGGTTTTGTGTGTGTGTAGAGGTTGCTAGCAATGTCCTGCCCTAGGCAAGCCAGGCAGAGTCTGGCTAGGGAAGACAAGGATTGAAAGGCACATATTTTGCAGGGGTGCTAAGATTTTGAAGAATTTATTTTTGGTGAATTCAGCTGAGAGTCTTGGCAATGTCTGGTGGTCAGGAGGAGGCTCCATCAACCCATTTGGTGTGTGAAACCTTTGACAATTTGTAACAACCTGTGAAAGGCTAGTAAACCCTAGGTTTTGGCCATTCTTTGTGTAAGGACAGTGTACGGGCAGTGCTGGTTCAAAACCCTGAAAATATTCAAGGTGTGGACATGGGAAACACAAATCCCAAGCAAAGAACCTAGGTCTTTTGGAGGGTTTTGGGGTAACTTCCATTTTTCTCGGGTTAGGAGGCCTAATTGGGGCTCTAGGCTTGTAGCCTTTTCTAACCCTAGGAAAGGTTTTGGTTGAAGCGATGGGGAATTGGAGTCTTGTGATTGAATAAGAACCCTAAATAGGTTACTTTGAAGCTTTTACAACATTTTTACACCCCTGCAAGTACCTAATTGAATGTTGAGGGTAATTGGCCTTTAGGGAAGAATGAGGGTCAAAAGGTGAGATAGTGGCAAGGCACCAAGATTGGCTTGGTAGTATGAAAGAATATTGATAGTGGGGTTGGCCAGTAGTACTAGGGGTGCCTATACCTGAGATAGGACCTAAAGGTTAAGGTGGAAGAGTCACCTAGATGTTCTTGAGAACAAAGACCAGAGCATGGGACAGTGAGTGTCTCAACCAACCCTACCCTATCAGATTGGTATCAGAGCAAGTAAAAGATTTGGGAAAAATCTTGTATGTCAGACCTTGAATCCAATGGTTCTACCATCATGGTGACAAATGTAGAATTGGCCAAGATGCTTGAAGAGCAAGAGGAAGACAATAAGTTGTTAAAAGAAAGAATAGAGCAACTTGAGAAAGCATTGAACAATGTGAAGTTGGAAGGGAAATTACCAAAGGAAGAAGAGGTTGCAGAGGAAGACAAGATCCCTGAACCTGACCTTATTTTGGAGGAAGAGCCTTTCTTGAAAGCATTGAAGGCGTTGAGTGGAACAGGACTTGAAGGAATACCATCATTTAGTGGAAAAATGGAAGCTGATTTGGTCATGGATTGGATAGAGTGAATGGAAAACCATTTTGAATGTGATGACATCACTGAGGCACATAAGGTAAAGGTAGCCAAATCAAGACTAAGAGGTTCTGCCTTGACATGGTGGAAGTTCATTCAGATAGAGAGGGAAAAGGAAGGTAAGTAGCCTATCTCTACTTGGAAGGGAATGGTTGCCAAGATAAGAGAAGCATACATGCCAGATGACTATGAGATTCAGTTACACAAGAAGAGGAAAAGCTTAAGGTAGAAAGACCAAGATGTGAATACCTACACAGAGGAGTTCCAAAAACTTTGTATGAGGTCTAATGTTTCAGAAGATGAAAGTCTCAAGGTGGCTAGGTACCTTAATGGTTTGAAATGGAACATTCAAGAGGAGATGGCTCTTTTAAGTCCTGAGACAGTACATCAATGTTACCAATTGGCTATCAAGATTGAGGAAAGAAATAAGAGGAAGCAAGACCATGCTTCTAAGGGTAGAGGCAAAGGCAGAGATCAAAGAGATCAAAGAGGACAGCGAGGTGGCTACCAAGGTAGAGGCAATGACCAAAGAAACCAAGGAGAGTCTAAATTAACAGAGCATGGAGGTGAAACATCTTCTAGAGGAGGATACAACAGGGGTAGAGGACCTCAAGGAAGTTCAAACAAAGGAAGAGGAGTAGGCAGGAGCAATTCATACTTTGCAAACATGAAATGCTACCATTGTGGACAAGTAGGTCATCCTGCTTATAGGTGCCCGGAGAAAGCATCTTCATCAAGCAATGAGAAGAGAGTGGCTTATGCACAAGAGGACACCATGAGTCCTAAGGCATCTAAGGTCAGTCATATTGAATCTGAGGTAGGAGAGAATATGATGTTCAATAGAGTTTTGATCAGACAACCGGTCAAGGAAGAACCAAAATAGAGGAGAGCTTTATGTAGAGTAAGATGCAAGATACTTGGAAAAGTGTGCAAGGTCATAGTAGATTCAGGTTCAATAGACAATATCATCTCAGAGGAGGCAATAATGAAACTGAAATTGGAGAAGGTACCCCATACTAACCCCTACAAGGTCACATGGCTAAACAAGGGACAAAGTGTTTTAGTAAATGAGCAAGTAACGGTGGAGTTTTCCATTGGAGGGTACAAGGATAAGTTAGTTTGTGATGTGTTACCCATGGATGCCTATCATCTACTATTGGGCAGACCATGGCAATATGACATAGGTGCCATATATGATGGGAAAGAGAACACCATCTCATTCAAGAAGGATGGGAATACTTTCAAGTTGTAGTCACTGTTAGAAGAAGAAGAAGGACAGTCAAAGACACCAAACATCATGTTGAGCAGTGGGAAAGAGTTCCTTAATAACCTACATCAAGGGGGTGAAGGATATGTGGTTGGGTTACAACCTGAAGAAGAAGACAAGGTTGAAAAGACAGTCATACCCGGAGCAGTACTAAAGTTGTTAGATCGGTTCAAGGACATTGTCAGTGATGGTACACCTGCAACTCTACCACCAAAGAAAGCCATAAGTCATCAAATTGACTTCATACCAAGAGCCTCATTACCTAACAAAGCAGCATACAAACTTACACCAGATCAAAATTTAGAGGTAGCTAGGCAAGTGCAAGAATTGTTGAATCAAGGATTGATTCAAAAGAGCATCAACCCATGTGTAGTACTAGTGGTTTTAGAAACCAAGAAAGGAGGTAAGTGGAGGTCATGTATTGATTCTATAGCAATAAATAGAATCACAATCAGATATAGATTCCCTATCCCTAGGATTGAAGACTTGATGGATTGTCTTGGAGGAGCTCAGTACTTCACAAAGTTGGATCTCAAGAGTGGATACCATTAGATCAAAATTAAGGATGGTGATGAGTGGAAGACAACATTTAAGATAGATGATGGGTTATATGAGTCGAGAGTTATGCCATTTGGCCTCTCTAATT
>VDFB02293272.1:0-13449 GCA_007258455.2 Sequoia sempervirens | reverse complement strand
ATTATGATGGGAAAGAATTTCCATTCAACAAACAAATAATTACTACCGACAATACAAAGATTCTTTTAATCTTTGACTTTACAAAACTTTATCATTACTTCCTTTTATCACTTGCCACCTTTTTAGATTAAGAATCTCTCCATGATGATGATGCCTTGTATAAAAAGTGTCAATATGCCCTATTTTTGAGAGACACTTTTCACTCTACAACAATTTCAAAAACAATTTGGAGAACAATATTTCTTTATGAAATATGTAGCAATGCCCCCATTTAGAATATAACCTTTATCACTGCGCTTCAGCAAAGATGTTGATAGATATGCAAATGAATGTTACAATACCAAATGAAGATGAGGATCAACATGGATATATAAACTCATGCAAAATACACAACTTGTAACTTCAGTCCTTAGTTTACTGGACATTAATGCCAAATAATACCGAGGGACAAATAAGCTGCAATAGGGTAAACTGAGATTTTCTTAATAAGGTTCTAACAAGGTTTGTCTTTTCTTCTCAATGGCGAAGATGGGTAATGTCATGTCTATTTGGTGCTAAATTTTCAGTAATCATAAATGGGAATCTAGTGGGTTTCTTTAGCTCCACCCAAGGTGTAAGGCAAGGGGGTCCTCTTTCTCCTTTCCTTTTCATAATTATGGCTGAAACCTTAAACATATATATCCTTTTCAGGCATAGCCAAAATCTTTGGCAAGGTGTTCAAATTCCAAACATTTTAATTTTAGTAATACACAACATTTTTGTGGATGACACCTTATTATTTAACAGATCATCGGTATCAGAAGCCAAACAAGTAAACGAAGTATTGGAAAAATATTCATTAGCTTCTGGACAAAAAATAAATGCGGCTAAGTCAAAAGTTTACGTTCTAAACACATATAAAGTTTTGAGAAAGAAAATTGTTAAGATACTGAGTTTTCAAGAGGCAAAATTTCCTTGCTCATATTTGGGTATACCTTTTTTTAGAGTGTCAAATAAATCTTTCTATTTGGCTAAGGTTATTGAAAGAATAAAATCAAGAATTCTCATCTAGAAAGCTAGGTGGATGTCATTAGCTGGTAGAATCTTTCTAATAAAATCAGTTTTATCATCAATTCCCAATTACTTCTTAGCAGTACTTAAAGCACCTGCCTCTGTTATTCTAGAAATTGAAAAGATAATAAGATCATTTCTTTGGAAAGGCAATATTGATGAAAAAAAAGATTCCATTAATCCCCTTGGAGGGGATGGCAAAAAAGAAAAATCAGGGTGGGGCAGATATTCAAAATCTTACATGGAGAAATAAAGCTTTTGGAGCTAAACTGGCATGAAAAATGTATGATAATCTGGAAGCCAAATGGGAAAAACTATTGCAATCCAAATACCTAGATAATGCAAACCCAACCAGAATTTTTACAATGGCAGACCCCCCAAAAGGGTCTGCAATCTGGAACTTCATCATTAACAATAGAAGTCTCATTACAAAATTATCCTCCTGGGAAATAAATGATGGCCGAAGTGTCAAGTTTTGGGAAGATTCATGGCTTGGGAAACCCCCTTTAGCAGTTAATCAAGAGCTTCAAGAAATAAAAATGATTTTATGTCAAGCTTGGGGGAAAAAATTTTAGATTATGTTCACACTTCAAATTCATTATTAGGAAAAGTAAACTGGAAACACCCCCATCCACCTTGTTGAATAACCAACAGCTGATCTTTTTAATAAATTTTTGAATGAAAGAACAATTTACTTGTCATCAAAGCCAGATAGAGTACTATGGTCAGTTCAAAAATAGGCTCTTATTCAGTTAAGGAAAGGATATGCAATATTAGCGCAATCTAAATATCCTTTTGAACCCTGACGGGAATTTTCCTTCTATTGGAATAATAAAGTTCTTTTGAAAGCAGTGACTTTTGCATGGTTGGCCCTACAGAAAAGAATTCTAACTAGTGATCATCTCGTTAAATTGAAGATTGTTGATCCCTTCAAGTGCCCATTATGTGAAATAGAATTTGAAATAGTGGATCATCTATTTTTACAATGCATTGTAGCCATTTGATGTTGGGACTTTATTAAAATCAAGCTTCACATATCCTTCCCATTGCCAAATTCTATCTAGGACCTTTTCCAAGCTTGGCCCCTTTTATATCAATCATCTTTTTTTGCATGCATTAGGATCATCACTCCGACTTTGGTAATTTGGAATATTTGGTGGGAATGAAACTTAATAATTTTTAGGAAAACTAAATCCTTAGTGGATTTGGTCCTATCAAAGATTGAAAAGGAAATCTTAGAGGGGGTCAACTCGTGTGTTCAAAGAGAGAAATTTATCAATTCATCCTTCACGAGTTGGGATAATTCTATTATGAAAGAATGGAATCATATTAGATTGCCTTTTGATGGTAGTATTTTCAAAAAAGCAAAGAAAATGATTGATAGAACAGTGGTCAAATGGTCTCCTCCTCAAAAAGATTTTATTAAACTGAATTTTGATGGAGCCTCTAAAGGGAATCCTAGTTTATCTGGGGTAGGAGTTTGTATAAGAAATGAATCAAGGGTAGTATTAGCACTATCTTCTTTCCATTTGCAATTTGGCACAAATAATTATGTAGAGGCACAAGCTCTTTTATTAGGTTTGGAATTGGAAATTCAAATGGGTTTTTCAAAGCTTCATATAGAGGGGGATTCATTAATAATTATTAATGTACTTAAGGTAAGGAACATTCAAAATTGGAATTTGAATTATGTGCTAAAAAAAGTTTGCTCACTCCTAGATAAGCTTGAATCTTTAGTTATCTCACATACTTACAAAGAAGGGAATAAGGTAGCAAAATTTCTAGCTAGGCTAGGAAGTAACAAAAAAGAGCTAAAGGCTACTCATGATTTAACTATTTTAAATGCATTTCCACAACTTCTATAGTTAATTGAGCAGGATGTGATGGTCTTGTAGGAAAAACCTCAATGCTTTCTCTCCTTTTCTTATTACAACATGATTGTAATGCCATGTATATTTTGCACTTGTTGACATATGGCACCAACGTCATAAGGTATTCTGTATTCATGATTTATTACAACATGTGTATCTAATGTTTTATTCCAAGTCTGTAGGATATTGGAAATGGTGACATTAACATTCTAGTACACTGCTTCGCACATATGAAAGGGAGATATGTGTAGAGTTTAGTTGTTATGAAAAGATGCGTAGATTTTTTCGACAAAGGTGATCAAGCACATGAGACACAAAGATCCTGCAAGGGTAACATGCTTGGCTATTTGTCAGATGTGAATGGAAAAGTACCTAGTTATCACAAGTTAGCTAGATATGTTTCTTTTTTGAGCCACTATATAATGCTTATATAATAAAATTTATCCTCTGTGGATAGCGTAATTGGTACTAAGCAGGTATTTAAAATCATGAGATAAGGTTTTTTGATAGCTGTTTATTTGTTTGAAAATACTTGTGTGTGTTATCCTTGTGAGATTGTTAGAGGGTTATCCTTGTAAGATTGTCAAATCAACCGTAAGAAATATGCTCAATATTGGCTTAAAAATCCTTTCGACTTGTTTTTTTCTCACTGTTGTTTGGTGAGCCTTCTTTGGTTTGGAGAGCCAACAATTTGGTTGATCTGCCTACCTTGGGTGCCAATTTAGTTAAAAACTATGGAAGAACCTTTATCAGCCAGTATTGAGAAAGAAGAGCTGCAAAGTGTGTTCAAAGTGAAATGAAAATCTGTATTGAATTCCAACAAAGTCATCATAGGTGATGAAGTATTGGAAACAGAGTTATAGAGGATTATTTTTCCAGCTAATCTTCTATCTATTTTCTTATCAAACACTTTGAACTTGGTTCAAAATTATGATGTTCTAAAATGTATTGCTAATAAGTTTGTTATTAGCTCTTACTTGGAAAATGATGCTTTACTCTATAGTGTTCAATAATATGATTTCACCCAGGGTGATGGACTAGTGGGTGGATTGTTTCCAAGCCATTTCATTTTTTACTTAAAGAAATATGCAAAAGTATTCAAAGGAATGTTGTCATCAACAAAGGATGATACTTCTGTACATTTATACCAAGCTCTCAATAAGCACATAAATTCTTTCTCCATGGAAGAAATAGATGAGTTCAAAAGAAAGTATCATGCGATTTCTTTTTTAAGAAATCATACATGTGTTCATGACCTACAAATTCTTAATGCACCTTATGCTGGGAAGAGAAAGTTTTGTTACTGCTATGTTCTTGACATAAACAAATCAGTGCCTTCTCATGATTTTGTTTCCAAAAAAAAGAAACTTATGCATGAAGAAACCTTCGTAAATGGTCCACAAAGGAGGGCAAGAAATAGTTCTTCTTCATTCTAATCAGCTAGTTTCCTGAATTTTTATGATTCATCAAAAGGAAAATTTTGTTTAAATTGTAATGGGTTTTGTGGGCTTCTTAACGAAATTATTATGCACTGGGTTTTTTGGTAATTGGGTTATAATGTAATGGGTTCTTAATGTAATGGGTGTTGATTGGGCATATTTTGTATGTGGTAAATGTATTGGGACATCCATGAAATTTGGTTTATGTTGGAAAGAGTTAGCGCCCCACTTCAATGATATGTAATCAAGTTGGTCAAAATAATTGAGTTGGTCTTGTACAGAGTCAGTCTCTTACATGAGCTATAACTGGGGGTTTTCTTTCTGGTTCTTTCCCGCCAGTATGCTCACCTAAACCAGGGTTTTGTAAAAAATATTTATTATTAATATAATTACAATGGTCCTCCACTTTTGCTTAAAAAATAAATTATTATTTATATTTTATTTATTCACTCTATTAAAAGTATACTAGGTAGTTGTTCCACTAGTTATGTGATTTTGATTAATACATTTGGTTGAATCTTTACTTATTTGGGTTGAGTTTCACCCATCTATCATGTTGGTTATTATTATCACACTAGGATAGGTTCATGTTAGTTCACTAGGACACACAATAATGGACTTCATTTTAGTAGTAAATCTATTTATGCACATTTGGATAGTTTTTTCAACCAACATTTTCCCTTTGATGTACCTAATTGATAATTATTTAGTCTCCACCGAAGTTACACTCAATCCATCAATTATTCATTCTTTATTTTTGAAGCATGATTTATGTATCTTATGTAGACACCCAAAATTGCCCCTGTACACTGCCTCTGATTTTATCATTTAGGCATCTTGTAGCACGCTTGCCCTAGGTACCCATATGTGTCATCATTTATTTAATTAATTAAGTGTATTTATTTAATTAAATTCATATTCATAATCCATCCATTTCTAATGTTACTAAATAATTTATATTATTTAATTAATTAAATCATTTCTATTCATTTTTCTATTACTAAATAATTTATATTATTTAATTAATGAAATCATAATTAACGCTAATTAAATAAATCCAAAATTTATTTAATTAATAAAATCCTAAAAAGATCTTCTCGCTTTCTCTCCAAACTGAACTCGTGTGCATCTAATTAATTTATTTAATTAGATAAATCATCAATTATCCTTGTCTTTTTCAAGATTTATTTCCTTTAAAACAGGAAATGAAATCTTTCTATCTTTTTTGACATCTTATCTCATCTCATCGTATTTCCTCTTTTGTCAAAAATCAAATCCTTGTCAAATCTTGTCAAATCTTATCTTCATCAACGTCATGGCTCTATAAATATGGCCTCTCACAATCCATTTAGGGGGTTGATTTGTCTAGCATCCAGACTCTGTCAAAATCAGTCTTCCATCTCTACCTATCATTCTCTCTATTTATCATTGTCATTGTCAAGGTGTTATGCTGCAGGAATGAGCACTCAACATTCCTCCATGGTTAACCCTTCAAAATCTCCCATTCTCATGCAAGTGGAGAAGAGCAATGGAGATAAATCAAGTCTAGCTTGGAGATCGGTTTGCTTTGCTTTCTTGTTTTAATTTTCATGCTAGTTTGTGCTCTATTGTGCTTGATAGGATCTAATTAGATTATTGTTTTCATTACACTAAATCCGCTAATTTTTAACAATTCTAATCACATTTGGTGAACCCGCAAGGAACATGCTCCAAGGATCTAATCAATATTAGTTAATGTAGATTTGTTTCTTACAAAAAAATTTGCATTATCTAACTATCATTTGTCATGTTTTGCAAGGAATCAGCTTTATGAGACATTTGTGGTGGGTTCTTAGTAGACCCACCTTTGGAAGACTCCTCGGGTATTTGAATTTCAGGAAGGGTTTCAAATTTATTTATTTTGATGTTATTCACTCCAAATTAATCGACACTGACTTAGACTCTTTGCTGCCACTCTTTATCCCAGCCACCACCGCCGAACAATTCTCAAAGTCCGCTATTATTGGCTAGGTGTCACGCTGAGGAAAGCCACTAATACTTTGTTTAATCTCACCAAACCGCCCTTTCTCCTATATTTACATTTTGTCAATTTATCTAATTGTCTTCTTTCATCATCCGACAATACACATCATCATGGGTTTGGCATTTAATCCTTAGGGGCCATATGTTAAAGGCAAAGTAGTAGGTCGACATTTTTCAAACCTCGAAAGCCATTTCATTCTTTTCTTGCACTAGTGGATCATGCAGTTGTTTGAAGTCCAAATGAAGCATACCTGTCCTCATCCTCCTCACATGTTTTGCGCAGATGTTTCAAAGTTATTTTGCAACATAATAGAAATTTCTTCCTGAAAATCTTGAGGAACCTGTGAACACGGCTTATCAACTGTATCTTCTTATCTTGCTTGGCAACCTTGGGGGTCTGCTACCAACGCCTTTTGCTGCTCTTTCACATCTGAAAGATTCCCCATTAAAGGATTTTTTATGGCTTTTCCTTTCACAGCATCAGGAAAATTTTACAATAGTCCATATGCGTGGTTATCTCCTTAAATTAGAGTGAACTAAATTAGACTTTATGTAATTTAGCCTTTGAACGTAGCTTTAGTTTAGCTTTTTCTTTTTTAAGATTTCAGAACTTTTAAATTAGTATTTTCTTTTAATTAGATTTTTTATTACCTTTTAGATTTTAGATCAGAATTTTTAAATTAGTATTTTATTTGTTATTAGATTTTTTTTTGTTCCTTTTTAGATTTTAGATCATAATTTTTTAAATTAGACTTATTTATCTATTTTTAATTAGATTTTTTTATTTATTAGCTTTTAGATTTTAGATTAAAATGTTTAAATTAGATTTTTAAATTAGTTTTTTATTAATTTTTTTTTATTAGAATTTAGAATTTAGATTAGATTTTTAAATTATTATTATTATTTTATTATTAGTTTTTTTTATTTTAAATATAGATTTGACACTTAGATTTCTAATTTAACTTAGATTTTTAACTTTTTAATCTAGTTTAGATTTCTAATATTTTTAATTTAAGTTTAGATTTCTAACAAATTGCATGTTTTTGGATATAATCTCACTTTTGTTTGCACGCATGTCTTTTCTTCTTGTTTTGGTGACTTGTTGGTGAATCATACGGAGCTGGAAAAACATTGGGATCATCAATCACAACAATAATTTGGAAAGCGAAAATACCCAGGTTCCCTCATTCCATCCTTAATCTCTTAATCTTGTTTGTCACACATTTCAATTTGGGGGCATAAAATCAATCTTGTTTGATCACATATTCGAAATTGGGCTTAAAATGAATTTTGTCTTCAATCACACATCTTGATTTGGGGTTAAAAAGAATAAGTGTTTGAACTATTTTACACACATTTCATTTCTAAGGGAAATTAATCTTTGCGAGTGTGAATCAAGTGTGTGTGTCCTCCAAAACACCTCACTTGGTTTGCTTTTGTCATACCCTTCGTAGGAGGCCTGCTTGGAGCACACACCCCTCCAAGGGACGACCTCAATAGAGTGTGAATCCAAAGACACGCTCGTTTGGGAGTTGAAATCTTGTCACTCTCAGCTAAGCCCCAAAGAACTTTATACCTTTGGGAAGTGATGGTGAAGGGTGGGTTACCCCTTTCTCTTAGCTTATTGGCAAGATTTTGCTTCCAAATTATACCTAGTCAACCTTGTGAAAACTCACTTGAGACCTAATTGGCCATACCCCACTTGACTAGTCATAGGGATTGTTGTTGTGTATTCAAGTGTTTGATTAATCATAGCATTTAATCTTGAAAGAAAAAATTATCATCGTGTTTGGTGTGGGTGTTTATTCATTTACATGTAAAATTTTGTGTTTGATATTGCCCAAGTCAAACTTCCAATAAAAATTTTCCACATCATCCAAGTCATCCAATCTTTTCATTCCACATCATATCCTAATCATCATCATCATCTCTTCAATCCAATCAACATCATTTTACACCATGACAACATTCGAAGACATAGCACTAGAGCTTATTCACATGCTTCATGAAGCTCAAACAAATCAAACACCTTTAACCCAAGAAATCATTCACAACGCCCATAACATTATCCAACATCTTCAAACAAACCAATCACCCCAAATGCAACAACTCATAGAACAAATTCAATATCTCATGGCCAATTGTCAAGTCCAACAAGCACATTATCAAGTCCAATCACCACATCAACACATTTCACATCAACCCTATGTGTCACCTATATCATCATATCAACCTCATCCATCCACATATCAAGTTTTCCCTTCATCAACCTATCACAACTCTTCTAATGTCAACCCTTATCCATACCAATCCACCTCTCAACAATCATTACCCTATACAACCCCTCAATCATCATTACAACAACAAATCATATCACAAGTCCAAACATCATTTCAACCTCAACACATTCAACCCCAATCCTATGTGTCACCTTCATCGTCATGCCAACCTAACCCATTTACCTATCATGTCAATGCCACATCAACATGTCCACCCATATCACAACAAGAACGTAGCCTCCCAAGTCCACCTTGGCAACAACATCAAGAGCCTTTAAGTCTTAATGCCACCTTTGACAAGGGGAACACCAATCTAGTCCATGCACCCTTACCACCATCCAATCAAATGCCTATCCATAATCCACCATGTCCTAGTCCTAATCCATTGGCCTCTCCACCTTCTAACCAATCAAACTTTTCATTACCCCCACCATCATATAATCCTCCATCAACTCAATGCCCTACATTTAGATATTTAAAAAATAAATTGATGGCATTATCTAAATCCACCCATCCACCTATAAAGGATGTGACCCAAGGGCTACAAGCAAGGAATCAATTGTCTCCATGTTATTCAACACATATACTTGAACATACCAAAGAGTCCTCAAACGTCATGCCAAGTCCTTCAAGGCAACCATGTCATTCACAACCCCTTGAGCCAATTCGAGAGTCTCCCGTCATAAGTCCAAGTCACCCTCTTTCATGCTCCTATGTCGTTGACCATCAAGAACATGTCAAGTCTCTTCAAGAGTCATCCCCTTGCAATTCCATTCAAGCAACCCAAGAGTTATATCAAGAGTTTACTCCCAAGCATGTGGAAACATCAAGCCCTAGTCCTAATCAAGATCAAATCATTTTCATCCAACCCATCCATAATCTATATCGTTTTTATGATCAAGATGATATCCATAATGATGAAGAGCCTATCCATGAGAAACTTGATCCTATACCCATCCATGAGAAAGATATTCCAAATTCACCTCCACCTAGTCCTATTCATGATCCATCAACATTCACTTCCCTTGATGAGACAAGTGCCTCCCAAGCACACATAGAGGATCAAACAAATACCTTGGATCTAAGTGAACACAATGCTAATCAAGATCCCAATGATCCCATGTCACCCACTACCAATCCCATTGCAAGTCCTCCATCATATCCTATTGGTCTTTCTACCTTCATTCATGAATGTTCCTCCTTCGAACAACCACAACCATTATCTTCTCCATCCAATAGGGAAATCATGTCTAGTGTTTCACCTACACCTAGTCCTATTGTCCATTGCACACTTCAAAATATGAACCACCACGGTAAAGGTCTAGACCTTCATAAACAAGATATTTTGGAGCCCATCCATGTCAAAGTCCCACCACGCTCTTATGGCCTTGGACATATATCTCAAGGACACCAATCTCAAGATGTTGGTATTTCCTCCATGCATCCTAAGTCCACTTTCCATCATAAATCCTATCATATGCCTAAAACATATGTTTCAATTCCACCACCGTCATCCTACAAATGTCAAAAGCATGTGACCATACACCTTCCACCATCCACTTTACCACCATTACTTCCAACTCCTAATATCCCTCCATCCACTTTGCCACCATTACTTCCAACACCTAATACCCCAGTCATTCATAAATATCCTAAATATCCTAGTCATGACCAACAAATGCACACATTGTGTAAACATAAAGCTTCCACTCATTCCATCTACCCCATGGGATTCAAAAATAAAAATTTGGATGCCTCTACATATAAAGTCAAAGGTCCTAAAGCGTTAGCATACAATGGGAAAAATTCAAAGCCAAGTTCATCTAAAAAGCTATATAATCCCATACCTTCAAAAGAAAAGTCTAGAAATAAATTGGTTTGGGTCCCTAAGCAAAAAGAAACCAAGACAGACGAGGCATTCATGTCACAAAAATCCCAACCATCCCCTCCCATCTAAAATACACATTCCATCCAAAAATCTCAAATTTCAAAAACCCACAAGCCCAATAAAAGTCATAAAAATACTAAGTCTACGTGGGTACCTAAAGCACTTCATCACCCATCTCCTAAGAAAACATCTCCATTGCTTTCTACACCACCTTCCCATCAAAAGCTTCACAGTTTATCACAATGTGTGCAACCATTGGTCATGGTTCCCTTCCATCTCACAACAAATCCACATAACTCCTTCAACTCATCCTTCACTCATTATCCTACATATCTTCCCCACCATCTTCCTATGGTCCATGCTTTTGGCTAAGCCTCCCCATTCATCTTTTGCATAAGTCCCATATAATACATATCATCCTCCCTACATAATCTGTATCATAATCCATTATTGTCCTCCATAATCCACACCATAATCCATCATCTACCTACTCCATCTCCCTTTCATGTCATCCCTTACCAACATCTATGAGCATCATAACATTTGACATGTTCCATGCAATGACATCCATCCCTAGTGGGACTATCACCTTTCATGCAACTAGACACTTAAGTCCCTCCTATCCAAAAGTCAAAAATAATAAAAGAAAGAATAAAATAAAAAGAGTAAAGAGAAATCCCTTCATCCAACAGTGAAAACCTGGTAAATAGGCACCTTGGATAAGTACCATGATGAAAACCTGGCAAACAGGCATCATGCATAGGTTGATCTTCTATGTCACTTACACTTGGGGGCACAATGTCTTATCTATCCAACCTATCATTTTCATGTCATATAATGTCCATCCTACCTACCATCTTTGGCCATCATGCATACCTATCATATCAAGTCCATTCATCCACCCTTCTTCTTTTGATCTTGATGAAGATATAGGGGCAAAGGTTGAAACATGCTTTGAGTATCTCTTGACATACCTCATCTTTCTAAACAAGCCTATCTTTATCCTATTGTCATAAATTTTGTCCAGAAAAATCCTAAGTCTTGTACCTAAAATAGGGCATGTTATTCCTATGCGACATAGTCTTTGGAGATCACATCCTTGTTGTCTTATGATGCATACATCAATACCATCCATCCATCTATCATGAGTCTTTTATCCCTTATCCCATCACCCACCCTTGCACCTAGACTTGGTTTTCCGGCCCTTGTCATTGGTATCTAGCACAAAGGCTATTCAAATTTTTATCCTTTGACACCTCAAAACATGTCAAAAGTCCAAAACGGTCAAAACATGTCAAAATTCGAAAAAAAAATCAAAACATTCCAAAAGTCCAAAAAAATCAAAACATTCCAAAAGTCCAAAAAAAATCAAAACATTTCAAAATACAAAAAAATCAAAATATCCCCAAAAATACAAAAAAATCAAATAGCCAACAAAAATTCAAGCAATAATTCAAATGCAAGTCAATCCTTAATCCATACCAATCAAGTTAATCAATCTTTTCAAATTATCCAATCACATCCTTTGGTCTTAATCCTAATCTTGTTGTAAACCCAATCAATCAAAGTCAATCTATCAATTGTCAGTCATCCTTGTGTTGATCTAGGGATATGTCTTTCCCCACAATGACAACACTATCATCATTAGTCACCATCATCAATCAATCAGTCAATCAATCAATGGCTTACAACTTGACAGGGGCAATACCTTGTTTGTTTTTGTATCATTTGTGCATGCATGCTTGCTTGCTTGTGTGTGTTATCATTTTATCTTGCATTTGCCTCAAATCCATATCATTCCGGCTAATATTCATATCTTGTGTGTGTTGGAATATCTTTTTGCATTATCCTTTGCATCTAAGGTCACATAATACCTTTGTGCATTAGGACTTTAATGCTCTAAGCATCTTTCCTCATACGTCTAGACAAGGTTGTATTACGCTGGGGCATGAGACACATCGTCACCTTGGTCCTTATATCTTGGTGCATAACGTCTAGTGCTATATCAAACATCATGGTTGCTCATCTTTCATTGCAGCATAATGTATCATCCATTCCTTCATCTTTAGTTCTTGACCCATCCCTTTCATTTCGAGAGTCTACCCATGTTTGTCCAACCCGCCTATCCTCTCAAGGGGGCATCATCATATTCTGATATCATTATCCATTTTTTCTCTATCCATACCTTAGTTTCTTTGAAATGATGTTACTCGACACAAATCACATCATCTCGAACATCATCTCAAAGAGGGGCAAAATGTAGACACCCAAAATTGTCCTCTTGCAACACCTATCTTGGCATTACATCATTTAGGCATCTTGTAGCACGCTTTGCCCTAGATACCCATGTCATCATTTATTTAATTAAACATCATTTATTTAATTAAATAAATTTTATTTATTTAATTAAATTCATATTCATAATCCATCCATTTCGCTAATGTTAATTAAATAATTTATATTATTTAATTAATTAAATCATTTTCATTTATTCTTCTAATATTAATTAAATAATTTATATTATTAAATTAATGAAATCATAATTAACGCACTAAATAAATCCAAAATTCATTTAATTAATAAATCCTAAAAAAGATCTTGTCGCTTTCTTTCCAAATTTGAAACTTGGGTGCATCTAATTAATTTATTTAATTAGATATTTCATCAATTATCTTCTCGTCTTTTTTAAGATTTATTTCCTTAAAACAGGAAATGAAATCTTTCCATCTTTTTTGAAATCTTATCTCATCTCGTTGTATTTCCTCTTTTGTCAAAAATCAAATCATTGTCAAATCTTGTCAAATCTTATCTTCGTCAACGTCACATCTCTATAAATACAACCTCTCACAATCCATTTAGGGGGTTGATTCGTCTAGCATCCAGACTCTGTCAAAATCAAT
>VDFB02293271.1:0-31419 GCA_007258455.2 Sequoia sempervirens | reverse complement strand
TATTCAATTTCCTCACGGGGAAATTTTCTGAGGACTGGCAAAATTTCTTTACTGAACAAAATTTATATTCTGAGAAGTTATTATCTCTCTGGGGTTGTTATTTCTTTGTGGAAGATTCATCAAAGGATCTTGGTGGTTGGTTATTTTGGATTTGGTTTTGCGGGAAGGAGTTGGAACCTATAGGCAAGAGAAGCTACAAGAATTTCTTCACCAGTGAACTTTGGAAATCAGGTATTTCACTGGTTAATATTCTTGTTTTTTCTTTTATTTCCTTTGTAAAAACTTTCTGTTAACTATATGAATTTCAAGAAAACAAGATTAGGGAATATAGTGGAAGAAGATCTCTGTGAAGAATTTTGCTGTGTATTGATTTAAAAATTTCTTTGTGAAATAAATGGGTATATGGGTTAATATTTCTTTTATTTACTGTCAAAAAAAATAAATGTAAATTCACAGTAATATCCCAGAATTATTTTAGAAAACTTTCTGGAATGTATTTACTTATTGACAGTATTTATCTACTGTTGATACTTTTTTATATGTATATATATATACCAGTATATATATATATATATATAAGTATTTGAGAAAAAATTTATAAACCAATTTTTAAAATCCGTAATCGGATTTCTGCCGTACGGAATTTGTATGAAGTTTCGTTTAAGTGAAATTATATTTCGCAGACTATTATCAAAAATTTTTATTGGGGATTTATATGTTAAAATTTTCTTTGTTTATATATATATCATGTTTATAGAGGGGGCCGCGGGGCTGTTCCCCACAGCCGCCCCCGTATGGGGCGACGGCTGTGGAGGCAGCCGACGCTGCCCTCACAGGCAGTGGTGGCTGCCACACAGCCGCTTCCCCATATGGGGAAGGCTGTCGGCCATGGATAATAGCCGTGGCTGTATTAAGCAATGGCGGCCGTGTAATTTCTTTTGTGTTAAAATCCGCGAGTTAAACCTTCGATTAGGGTTTCAAATATGTTAAAATAATAATAATAATATATATATATATGTATATGTATGTATGTGTATATGTATATATATATATATATAGATACATTATCAAATTATTATGTTGTTTTAAGTTATTAAGAATTGATTTAAAAAAAACATATATATATATAGATTTAAAATTGAAAAGATAAAATAGAAAATTTGGAGGTTATTGAACTATGAAGTTGTGAAAAATAAAGTCAGAATTAAATCATATTGATTTCGCTGTGTGATTATAATCTTTTGCTTATTTCTTGAAAGAATGGATTTATTAAATCTTTTAATTAAGATGATTTTGAAAATAAATGTTGATTTTAAATGATTGCATATGGATTTAATGTATCCAAACAATAGAAAGTTTACTTTTCTTGGTTTGTTGCATACGTGATTCTTTTGGGGCAAGATTGGGAGTGTCTATGATGTGAAAGTCTTCCAGTACGAATTGTGTAAAAAGGGTGTTACACGTTCAAATGTATTTCTTAAATTGACTTGAGTTTGTGCAAGAGTTAAACATGGTGTTTGATACTGTTATGATTTGTTTATCATTGTGAGATGTAAATTGTGCATAAGGTAAACCCTAGTCATGAAAACCTAGTAACCTTGTTATGTTTAGGGGAGTGGCTATTTGTAAGGGCCGACACACAAAGAGGTGTCAGGGTAACTTACAAGTAGTTAGTAACTCAGTGATAACTAAATGACATAGTAGATAGAACTAAAACACTTAACAAGATGTACATGCCTCACTTATGACTCTTGAGCTTCCATAGTCTTGAGTATAAGATGAGAAGGCCCGAACAAGCAAAAAATCGCCAGTCTTGTCTCGGGGTGCCACATTTCCGATCCTCACAAACAAAGAAGCAATAGCCTGTTTCTAAGAGGTTACCGTGTAAACTCTATGCTAGATTGGGGGCCGGGACCTAGGAAGAAACACCAGGGTAACCATTGCATCGTTGTGATGACACTCCACCTAGAATAATAGTTAAACCTTGTGTTTGTGTTTCAAATCAAATGTCAAAATCTGGAAGCAATGTAACCAATAGTTTGTTTGTACTAGTGTCTAGGGTTAGTAGATTAGGTCTAGGTAACCTTATTACTATCTCCTAGCACGGGGGGTGGACCTACGGGTACCACATGGTTGGGTGGAACGTGCACCTTACTCCGTTGGGTCCCCAGTTGATCGTAGCATTGAGAGCTTCATGGATGGAGAGCTCGCATATGGATTTCTTCTATACTTTCATCCTTGTATATTGTAAATTTTGATTTGTATAACATCCCTCAAATGTATAAGAGGTGAACAATGTAATTGTGTTTGTAATCATTATTGAACTACCTCATCAGATGGATGAGTATTGTAATATCATATCAATGCAATGTATGGAAAACATGTTTGTACTTTATTAAATCTTGAATGGGAAATTTATTATTATGCAATGTTTCTTTATGTTAATCTTTATTATGTGCAATGTGAAATACTTAAGTCGCTAAGGAAAACTCAAAGTAGTGTAACTGCTTAACCTAAGAATGTATGTAATTAATTAACTTATAATTAATTTTTTTTAAAAAATTATTACACCTTTTAACACACCAAACGCCTAGGCTTCAGATCTGGCATTACATCAAATATATGTTTGAGATACCTTTACCATCATATATTAGAAATCATAGTGCCAAAAATATGATAGGGAGGATATGCATAAAAATCTCATATGATATTGGTTTATGTATAACATTCTTGAATTCCTCACTATGTTGTCCATTTTCTTTAGAATCCACTCTTTTTTCACTTGATCTATCTTGTGAATTAGTGAATATAAGGTGGAATATTGAAAGGTAATTAATGAAGGTTGGGGACCATTATGGTGTGTACTCAATGTGTATAGGAGTGGGTGTGAGGGGTGAGAGGGGCATAAAAGGTGGTATGCTTGGAAAGATTCATAGAAGAGAAAATATAATGAAGTAAAATAAAGAGCATTGATAGAGATGGAATAAAGAATATCCATAGCATGAGATGGAGGGGTGGAGGGGTGGATGTATGTGTGGTTTGGCTAAGAGGAGTAGTGATAGGTTGGGTAATTATATACGAAATATGCATAGAGGTGTAATGAATCATATGTGATGAATGTATCTCAAGGGGGGAGTAATTATGATAAATACAATATGAAGGTTGACATATGGAAAATGGGAGGATGCTATGTGGTGGGACACTAGTAGAGGTAGGGGTGGAACTACGAGGATGAGTAGTGGTGGTTCAAAATTAATAATGATAGAAGAGGTGAAGGAGTTAGATATGACAGCCATAATAGATTAAGAAATTTTAGCACTAAAAACTTGTAAGATATATAATCTAAATGGCTTATTAATGAACACTTTGTGAATTATTTCTAGTTGTGTTGGATTTTTAATGTTATCCAAAATAGTAAGCACATTTGTAAAGTATAGATTGGCCTCATGAGCATCATGATCATAATCTTGATTATCATCCTAGTTGTTCTCAATATGATCATTAAAATTAATTTTGGCCTCATTAGATTGGGAAGCCATATTAGGGTTTAAATAAGAACTCTTTCTAAATGGAAGAAAAGAATCCTTAAATAGCTAATTAAATAAATAAAACATATAAAACTAAAGCTAAAAAAATAACTTTCATATTAGATCTTAAAATAAAATTCTAATGACATAGGAAAAAGTGGGAAAAAGGAGATAGTAAACATTGAGTATTAAAACCTAAAAATAAGATGAATATTAATGAAAGGCACACAAAACCCTAACAAGATAAAAAAAATAAGATAAAATAATAAAATATAAAATATTGAAGGTATAAATCCTTAAAACCCTAAGGTGATTTATAATTGGAGGGGTTCACCAAAAATATAAAGGAAAATAAATTTTCCCTAACCTTAATCTAGACTAATCTAATATAATGCATACACATGTGGGAAAAAATCTAAACTAATTTTAAAGATTATTATGGGTGTGATAATAGAAAAAAATATTATATTAGGAAATCAAATGTGATGGATAAGGTGTACTTAACTCTAGACTCAATGAAAGAGGATGAGATCTAATGTGACATTGACTTTGATGGTTTTATCAAACTCTATTTTTTTTGTCCTGGATTCAAAGAAAGATTTGTGTCTTTGTCTAAGTTAATTCCATGGGTTTGGAAGGATTTTTCGGTGCAAATATAATCTAATGCTAAAAGATCTAATCATACAATTTATGCCCCTCTACTCTTTGGTTTTCCAGATTTCCATATTTCTACTCTACTTTGAAGATTGAAGATATTTAAGAATACCTTTAGAGAGCTATCCAAATGGTAGAATACATATTCTCCTAGGTTAACCCTTGGAAAAGAGTAGCTTTGCATTCATGTTAAAAATCAAGAATACATCAAGTAATTATGTAGATCTCCTAAGATGACGTGATACAAACTTATATTCTTTTTAAGTGCTCTAATTGAGGTGTTCCTGGCATGTCCCTTCCTTAAAATGTGAATGATATTTGAATGATTCTTTTGGATGATAAATAAATGCAATTCAATGTTTTAAAATACAATGGTGTAGCAATAAATTAAATGGAAATGTATATTGTGATAACTCATAATAATTAGTGGAATGGGTAGGATTCACCCAAATTTAGATTTGAATTATACAAATTCAAGGGTTAGATCTATGGATGTGGGATCAATGTCGCGCCTACAAGAATAATCTAGGACTGTACATGATATGGAAGTTTCAACAAGGAATAACTATCTAGTTATAGGTGGTTCAATAAATGCAATATGTGTCATAAAGTGTGTAAATATAGATTATACAAGGTAAAATGTATGAGAATGCATGTATGATGGCATATGGGAAGGATAAAGAAGTCCTAATTTTACATAACATTACATGATTCCTCATAATATAATTACACTAAGACATTCTCTCAAAAGAAACACAAAACTAAATAGAAATTAATATATATATATAAATATCATAATTACAACATAATCATAATGTACAAATATTCATAAATAAATTATTATTCTTACATACATATATAATTTTAATCCTTATTCAAATTATATTTGAATAATTAAAAATTGATTTTTATTATTTCTTATATATTTTTCAATTATAAACAAATTTAATTAAAAATATTTTAATTGCTATTCTATAATTACAATTTTTATATAATTATTATAATTTAAGTTTCCTTACAATATCAAAAACAAAGCTTTACATTGATAATGGTTTCTTTCTTTTTACTCTTTTTATTTTAAAATGGTTCCTTACAATTGAAAGAATAAATTGACTATTTGATTAAGTCTTATAACTAAATGATTGCTCTAGATATTTTAAGAGTGAAAGTCATATAATATAGAGTTATGGACTTGAGGGTAGTTGAGTGTTTTATTTATTATTGTTTACTTTGAATTTTGACCCATTCTTTAACTCTTTTAGAAAGAGCCATTTGATGGATAGATATTGAACTTTTCATTGAAGTCATTTAAAAGATACTTGTGTCTCCTTCCATGGGATAAATTCAATGCTAGTTTTCATTGGTAGATGACCCTACTCAATGCATTTGTGAGATGCCTTTATGGTTATAATACTTCAAATTTTAAATTCCATTTAATTCACAAGATTTGGAAAATTAAAATGGTAGGGAGGGTGTTTGGAAGTAGTTAAAAAATAACAATAGGTAATCAGATAAGTTATTTTATTATTTTTAATTAAAAATAATTAAGTTTGTAGATATTGGCATTCTTTTTACAAGATTATAATGTGTCAAAGTAATTATATATTTAAATTAGAAGTCTTTTTTGTTTGTTAAGGATTTAAAAGTAGGGGATCTCTATGATCTAATTCATACCTTCTAAAGATTTGAAGAATATTATAACTACAAAACATACTATCATTCTTTAACCAAACTCAATCAATTTAATTACAACCCTTATTTTTTATTTTATTTTATTTACAATTGTATTTGTTTATTTATAAATTAAAAAAAAAAAATCCCTCACACAATATATTAATAAAAAAATCTATTTGAAAGAAAATTATACTTTCATTATAAAATAAAAATCAAATTGTTCCTCTCTATTAAAAGTATTTTATTTTTCAATGATAATAACATATGCCCATACTTTTCTCTAAAACTTCCAAGTGTCATTCTATTCTCAATTACTTGTAAAATAAGACTCTATTTTTGTCAAACATTCATTAATTGATGGGAAGCAATCCCTACCATTCTTTCTTTCTTAATAGCCATTAATAATTTTTTAATTGATAAGGTTTTGGTAAAGGAAACTTCTTGTTAGGAAAGGGGATATTGAATTTAATAATTAATGAAAAAGTTGGTCGATCAATCTCTAGCCAATTGTATTCGTTGAATAGAGGTTGCACTATATTCAAACCATGCAAAGAATTATGTTGCAATTCAAAAATGATTTGTTAGTAATTTGTTTCTTTTTAATATTTTTTTTGGTTTTATATGGTGTCATTTAGTTGTTATTTTTTAAGTTATTATAAACATTTTGATTTAATATCAAACAATATAATGTAGTAGTTAATGAAGAAGATCATTTTTAATTAATAAATAATAAAAAATGAAAAAAAATTATATTTAATGTAAAGAAGTTGGATTAAATTTTTATTTTATTTTTAAATGTATTTTTTAACTTATTTTGAGTAATTGTAAGAATTAGTTATTTATCATTGCAGTTAAGAATTAGGAATAATGTCAGTATTAATAGCAAGTGGAGGAGACTTTGTATAACTTGTAGGAATGCCTCACTTTTGTTTAGTAAGATGAAATAAGGTTAGAATCTCTGACCATTGTCCATATATTTGAACAACTCAATTATCTTGTCTACAATCCAACATATCATTTATCAATATTAACTCGATAAAAAGTTGTATCACATTTAATTTAATTTTATTTGAATTTATATTAATCAATTATAATAAAATAATATTATAAATAACTAAAGTTAAAATTCAAACCAAATAAAAAATTAAGTTAATTCCATATAAAATTCAAAGTGAACAATTACTCATTTCTTAATCACATCAAGAATCATAACCTATAGTAGTAGGAGCGGGGTGAAACACCTCATGTTTTGATTATGAAAGAAAACTTTGAATTGACATTATTTTAACATCCTTTTTTAAATACAAATTAAATATAAATTAAATAAATTACTTATTTTTATTTAAAACTAATAAATTTTTTTTAAAAATTATGATCAATAACCAATATACCAAAATAATAACTAACATACCTATCTTAAATAAATCTATCTATTTTTACTAGAATAAGTACCTCTCAACATCTTTAGGTAAATTTGTATAAAATAAATATAATAGTTATATATTTAGATTATCACTTAAAAAATAGCGTATAGTTATTATTGGACTCACTTTACTTTGTCTTTTTAATTTTTATTTATTTTCTCAATCTAATTTTATGGACTTTGACATTACAAATCTTTGAGTAATAATAAAAAGAATAATTTAAATTTAGTGCTTACAATTAATCATAAAAATGTATTCCTCTTAACACTTTTATAAATTATTAGTATGAAAATATATAAGATTTATAAAAAATATTAGTGTTTAAACAAAAAATTAAATTTCTAACTTGTGAATATATATATAATTAATTTAGTAATATTTTTAAAATAATATTTAGGAATTAAGGGATTATAGAGTGTTTAGTTTTGAATTCTAGTAATTAATGGGTTTATCAAATTTATATAAATCTAATCTATGATTTTAAAATATATCATTATTGCACTTATGGTAAAAACGTGCACAAAATTAATGATTGTGAGAGGGCTTTTAAGAAAAAGAAAGAGAGAAAACCCATTGTATTTTGATATTAAATAATTATAAAGCAAACTACTCCCTTGTCTTTCACAAGCTAGTCATAGCTCTAAATTCTTCACATAGGTCATTGTACATACAAATGACACACATAAAGATTTACTATTCCATTAAAAGATGGAAACCAAGTGACTTGAGAGAACACTAGTCATGTATAAATCATAGAAGATTTAAAATATTTATATCATTTATTTAGAAGATAAAATCATATCATTCTTAACTTGTTTATTCATAGGAAGGCATTATTATTCATCATACAAAGAAAAAAAGGTAAAAAGAAACTTTATTTTGACCATAACCATCCATCTAGTGAGCCTCTAACCATATCATCCTATGTTTGGAGGGAAAAATAAATTGAACCTCCCTTCATAGAGTATTATAAAGTTTACTAAAAGAATGGGTTGGTAGTGAAAGTTGTGTGGTTTTAGCAATTTCCTATTTTTAGTAAGTGTTATTTTGGGCACTTGGTCTTAGCAACAATATAATGTAGGGTTTCCAATTTTGGCAGTAGTTGGTAGTTTTAGTGTGTGGTGAGATCTGATATTTTTGGCATAATTCTCATTCACCTTTGCTTAAGTCTTTGAAAAGGTAATATTATGACTTAAGTTATAAAGTTCAAATTAGACCTGAGCCTTGTACCCCCACGCCTAGACTTGGTAACTCAATGTTGTTTTTAAAGTGGGGACTTCCATTTGCCAAGGGGGGTGCCAAAATGAAGGGGTTAAGTGAAAGTTAAAATAAATTAATATTTCCTTGAGATGGGCATCCCTTTTGGAGGGAAAAAGATTTCAAAATTTGGAGCCCTAATCTCTATTTAAGCTCACCTTGGGCTCTCATTCTATTCATGTTGATTTGAGATAACGAAGTGCTGCCAAAATGAGGATCAAATCCTTTCGGCTTTGAGAACGCAAAGCCTCAAGGCAACTCTAGTTTCGGAGTTGAGAGATACTCCCTCGATGGACATGGGTGTGGCTTCATTGCAAGAGTCATCATCAAATATATTGGTGAAGGATTTTTAGTATTTCTTTCAATTATGGCTTCTTTTGATGTTTGCTAGCTATGTTTGGCTGTGATATCTAATTTTTTAGAGTTTTTGGAGTGTTGGAGTGGATTTTTTGAGTTTTTCTACTTGTTGGTCCTACTACTCCCATGCCTAGGTTGTACCACATTCTTATTGTTGTAGGATGAAGCGTTGATGGTCTTGTTCTAGGTATTGGCTAGTTAACTTCCTTGGCATTGGGCAATGTTGCAAATTTTTTAGTGAAGAATTGTATTTTTGGGAGTTGGTTGCCCCTCTCAACCAGTTGTACCATTTAGGGTTTCTTGTGTATTGGGAGTTGTGATAAAATCTACCTTCTTTCCTTGTTCAGTCTGATTTGGTGGTGCCATGATCAACCTATCACCTTGCAAACAGCTTGAGAATGTTCTTTGATGATTGGGGGACCGTATTCTTGGGAGACATGCCAACTTGTAGCTTACTAGTTGGAGAGTTTAAAACCTGTTTACAATGAATTTTGAGTGTTATAGACCCACTACAACTCATTTTTTTGAGTTAGACCAGACATCTACTTGCTTCTATATTTAGGTATTCAGTTGTTGTTCCATTTGGGTATCTCATTTTAGTGGGCTAATTGTATTCAAGGAGTTGTTATCGTATTTCTAACTCATAGAAATTGGATTGTAACTATTGATATCATTATATTGAGCAACTTATTTTAACATTGATTTGGTAATACCATTCAATGATTTTCTCCTCTTTGTTTTGGCTACTTACCCCACTAAATAAGTGGTTCTTTTCCAACCCCACTGAATAAGTGGCTCTCTATTTCTTGTTGAATAAGCGGATGATCTCTTTCTTGTTTCATGTTATTCTCACTAAATAAGCGGATGAACTCTTTCTTTCTTTCCTAATGAATAAGCATATGTTTCCTTTTCATGTTTTGAAGATTTCATACTCACCCCACTGAACAAGTGGTTTACTTCAATAGCATTTCATTGTAAGCCTTACCACTGTATGCTCTCACCTTTCCCACATCGAGATCTAGGTAATAAGAAAGTGGAAGGTAATTGGTTTTAGTTGATTATTGCTTATCACTCACCCCACTGAACAAGTGGTTGCTTTTCAATTCTTGTAATTTATCATCACTCACCCCACTAAACAAGTAGTTGCTTTCGATTATTGTAATGTACACCTTGCCACCGTATGCTCTCACCTTTCCCACATCAGGATTTGGGTGATCAGAAAGGGGAAGGTAGCTTAATTCAAGTATTTATCATTGTTATTTTGGATAATGTTAACAACTACAAAATTTGAAAAACTTGCAGTGGATATTACAAGCCACATTTCTATGGGTCATTCAAGATCTCCAAGAGAGTTGGGGAAGTGGCTTACAAGCTAGAGATATCAGAGAGTAGCAAAGTAAATAATGCATTCCATGTGTCACACCTCATATAACACTTTTTTTGTAGAGCACCTTCTCTACAATTGGGTCCCAAAGCTTGTACCCTTTCACACTAACACCATAGCCAATGAAGATACACTTCATTGCCTTGTTCTCCAACTTAGATCTTTTCATATCAGGCACATGAGCATATGCCTCACAACCAAAGACTCGGAGATGTATCATTGAGGGCTTCTTGTCAGACCATGCCTCATTAGGTGTCTTGGAAGGAAATCATTGCTAAAACTCTTGCCAAAAGAATTAAACCCATCATGCAAAATTTTTAGACCTAATAAAACTAGTTTTCTTGAGGGAAGATTCATTCTTGATAATTTAATCATTTCTTGGTAATCATTTGAATGGGCTCAACAAACTTCTCAATATGCCTTGATCCTCAAACTTGATTTCAACAAAGCATATGATTGTGTAAGATGGCCTTTCATCCTCAAGATGCTCCAATGGTTGGGATTTGGCACTAAATTTTTTGCTCATGTTTGTATGTTGTTCATATATGCTAATGCAAGATCAGCCATTGATGGAGCCCTTTCCCCTCAATTTTTGGGCTCCAAAAATTGATTCACCAAGGCTACCCTTTAGCTCCTTTTCTTTATGTGCTCACTATTGATGCTCTTGGTTACCTTTTCCAACATGTCCAATCTAGTTCACTCATCCATGGCATCTCTCTCCTTGGTAATTGCATGGCACTTAATTCCCATTATGTTGATGATAGCATGATATTCATTCAAAATTCAATAGACGACATCAATTTAATCTACTGGATATCCTTGAATTCTATTATAATGTCTTAGGCTCCAAGTTAGCTATGCATAAAACTAAATTTTGGATGACAAGACCCAACCCCCATCCTCTATGGATCCTTAAGGAATGTAAATAAATTAAGCACGAAACCATATCTTGGTATCTTGGCATTCCTTTTGGGTTAGGAGTCTCCTTGAAGGACATGCGGAGATGGTTCTTTAACAAATTTGAATCTAAACTGTGGGCCTGTACTAACCAATTTCTCTCAATGGCTGGGTGTATTCAAGTGGATAATTAAATCTTTTTGGCTAGTCACGTCTATACTTCCCTTTGTCAGCTACCCTCCAAAGCTTGTTATAACCAGCTCACCCAACTAATTCACAATTTCATTTCGTCCAAATGGGGAAATAAAAAGGAATTCCTGCTACCTCTTGGCCTCATTGCATCCTCCCTAAGGAGAAGGGTAGCTTGGGCATCATTGACCTTTATACTCAAGGAGTTTGTCTTTCAGCCAAATGGATAGGTAGAGCTTTGGATGACAACGCTCCTTGGAAAGCATTGATTAGATACCGTATCCAAATAGCGACCTCTAGAAATCTTGGAGCTCAATCCAACGGAATGACAAGATCCTCCTAGCTCACTACTTCAAACTCCATGGATCAGCCCCCCTAAATTGCATATGGAAAGTGTGGAAGCTAGTTTCTCAAAAGTTGTCTTGGTTTGACTAGTCCTTATGCCATGGGCTCAGTTTTGCCACTTCATCAATTTGGTGGAATCGCCTCATTCAAGATAATAATCTACCTCTTACCAAAATTCCTAGGATGAAAGCTAAATGTCTTTTCAAAAAAGGTATCCAAATATTCAACGACTTATGGGATCCCAACAATTTTAAATGGAAATCTTGGTATCAACTTAGACTTAGTTTTCATTTAAATCACAAAGATAAACCCATAATGTTGGAAATACAAAACATGGTGCCTCCTAATCTATCCATCCTCATGTCTAATAGTTGTCATTCAAGTTTTTTCAAGGACTAGAGATGGCCAAATGATAGTTGCATTATAATTTTCCCACTCAAGGTTCTCTACAAACAACTCATCCCTACCTTGGCCCTGTCATGCTGACTCAACTCTATTTGGTGTTGCAACATCAGAAGACTAAAGTGGAACAAACTCAACTTGTAAATATGGAAATCCAAAGTTGATGCACAATCCCAACTCACCACCTAGAAACTTCTGCACACTAAACTCTCGATGGGAATTCGCCTCAAATTCCTTTGTCCACCTCCCTCTTGCCCATTTTGTGGCAAGATTGAGACCTTTAAACATTGTTTTTTGTTTTGTCCTCATGTTTACAAGTTGTGGACTACACTCTTTGCTTCATTACCAACCCTATTTCATTTCCCTTGGTCATGGAAATTCACTTTTCTTGGATACTTTTCCCCTCAGAATGTGATATCTAATTCATGTTGGCTATTATAATAAAAAAATATATGGATATTTTGATGCTAAGTTGCTTTGTCTCACTCCTCCTCCCCCCTTGAGATTGAATTGCATGCTATTTATTCCAATCTACATACCCTCATGTTGAGCCTTGAGTCTTACCTAGGAAATAAGGGCACTACTTATGACACTCTTTATCTCCAAGTGACGTTTCTATTGTCCCAGATTCAAGCCAAAGTTTTTCCAACTTCCCAAGGTGTATCATGCATTTCAAGTTCAAAATGGATCCCCAATGATTAATTCATATTGTGACTTTGCAAATCAATTCAAGAAGTTATTGAGTCATGAACTACTTCTTATTCCATGGGTTGTTTTTATTTTTATAGTTTATATTGCAGTGAATGTGAAGGAAGATTCATAGGGCTTGGTCATACATTGAAGAAGAGCACATAGTTGGTATATGGAATCACACTAGTAAAAGAGCTGTGGGCTTATCCATATTGCAGTGATTACTTTCCTTATGTTGGTCATTCTTCTCAGTTGAGTAGCACTTGTTTTGATTATTATGGGTAGATTAAAATGAAAGTTCTCCAGGCTAGAATTGTGCAATTGTAGCCTCAAATGGACAATCCTTCTTAGTTTCTCTATGCCATTCTTATTTGAGCTTGTTGGTCGTAGGCCTTTGGCATCAATTGTAGCTACAAAAATCCGCTTCTCCTCTATTTTGTTGCTATTTTTTTAAAGCCTTGTATCTGTTGTTTTGGTGTTGCTATAGGCCTTTGATTCATGGACTGAGCTATTGTTGTTTTGATACAACTTTGTATATGTTCTTTGTAAACACTTTTTAAAGCTTTTTTTCTCCAATAAAAAAAAAAATTAACAAATAAAAATATGAAAACTTAGACATAAATATGTATTATATATAAAATATAACACATGTTTATTGTGCCTTAAATGTCAATGAAGCTTGATTATAGGTGAAATTATAGCAGACATATTTAATATGTACATTAAACATCAATGGAGCTCTATAATTTATAACATTTATTTAAAAATATTTGTAATTACTTACAATTATATTTGTAGTGGGATTCATTTAAATTTTTCTAGCTATGGGCATTGAGGTTAGGGGTTTCAATTTCTACAAAAAAAAAAAATAATAATGTGAGTTGCAACTTACAATATTTACATTTTTAATGTTCAGTTTCCAAAATGTGGATTAATTCAAAGGAGTTTTTCTTAGAAGATGTATTTTCTAATGTCTTTGTTTGGCTATGGAAGAGACATGTTTTAGCTTGATTAAAGGTAAAATTACAACAATTTATGAGATTTATGATTTAAATTTAGTAGAGGAAAATGATAGACAACGTTGTTAATGTGTATGATTCACAACAAATTATTTTACAAGTGATAGTTTTTATTTTTCATGTAATTTTCTTCTAAGGATGTGTATGCTAAAATATTTCATTGAGAATATTATTTCAACTTATTTTTTATATAATCCTAATATAAACAAAAAACTGAAAAAATCTATGTTTTGTAATGCTATCCTAGTTATCCACAAAATAACCTAAAATAATTATGTTGGCTTTCACATTTGTCTCTTTCTTTTACATAACTTTCAAAAGAGGAATGCACTTACCTATTAGAAGTTTTTACAATTTTTGCAATTTATTTGAATTTATATGGTGTTATTTACACATATTTTATGATGTTGGCTATACTTTATTGTTTTATTTATATTTAATTTTTTTCTACTCATGGAAATTTTTATTTTTATTTTTTATCACATAAAGAGGGGTAAAAATTTATTAAAACAGGAAAAAATTACAAAGCAAGGTCATTAAAAAGCCTTATCCAGCTCAACCAAATGGTCCAAATGTTGGGACAATCCAGGGGGTAATTGACCCTGATCCACCAAGTTACAATCCTGAATATGATCAGAAGCCCATTTAGCTAAACAATCAGACTTCACGATATCAATTAGATTATTAATCTAATTGAAAATTTATTTTTTATAGATAATTATGATAATAAGAAATATGTTAATAAATAAAAGATATATTATTATTATTTTAAATATATATATATTAATAATAATGAAAAAACATATACAGTGAATTGAGTTGCAATTAAAAAATAAAACAATTTTAAAAATTACAAATTTTAAAAAATAATAATTTTAAAGATTAGAATTATATTTTATAATAAAATATTTATATAAATTTTAAAAATAAATAACACCTCAAATAATGTAAGTTAAATAAAATATTTTTTATTTTTTATTAAAAACTATTAATTACAATTAAATAATAAGTTGAACTCTAACATTATTTTTCAACTCCATAACGATAAGATCATGATTAGCTTTCAAATATATATTTATGTTCATTTGACGTTAGACAAGTGGTTGTATATTTTATTTATTAGGTTTTTTCCCAAGTTGAATATGACCCATTCTATTAACACATCCCCTTCAAGATTTCAATAATAAGAAATATTATTTGGTGGATAGATGTTGAAATTTACATGGCACAACTGTTTTTTAAGAAGAAACTTATTTTCATTTAGGAAGTCAAGTCATTCCATTATTTTATTGAAGAGATGCTTTTGGTCTCCTTACATGACTTTGCCCATTCTTAACATCACTAATATTGGCCACATACTTGCACATCTATGTTTAGTGCTGTTTGCTCTTATATTATTATAAATGTTCATTTCTCATATCTCATGTTTGTCGGCCTTAGAATAAACAATGCTTTATCTCTCTTTCTTGTACTTGCCTTCTTATGGTTATAGCTATAAATTAAAAATAGCAAACGTTATATTAGATGTAGACCCTTGCTAAGAGATTATTGAATTTAAGCTTATTTCATATTTTTAATGAGTTATGATCTAATATTTAATGTAACTTATTTCTTAATAGTTTCATATTATATATCCAAGTTTATTCAATTAGATGGGACATCGTATCAAAAAAAGATAAAGAATTATTGTTATGCTCATCAGTAAATATATCATTAATAGATCATGAGCACATGTATATTGAAGAAGGACTAACAATCTCTTGTGGAGGTGAAATATGTATATCAGTATTACTAGAACTCACAAGGTGAGATTAAGAAAACGAGGCATATGTGGGAGAATCCATAGGTGAACAAAGAAATCTATCATGAGATGTAGAAGGGATGGAATCACTATGTATATCAATATTACGTGGAGGAAGATCGCTAGATGCATTATAAGAGATTGAGGTGAAAGTATTATTAACATATGAGGGAGAGGTGCCCAAAGGTAATATATCATCATGGTCATACACACTTGTATTGCTAGCCATACGAAGAATAGAAACACCATGAAACTCTTGGACATGTGAAGTAAGAGTCTATAATATAAGGATAATAATTAGTTCTTTGGAGGAGGAAAAATCTCACACATCATAAAAAAAACACATCTATAGAGGAAACACCTCTATTTGTATGATGAAATGACATAAGAGTAGCAAGGATGGAAGAATCATAAGTAACAAATCATATGAATGTATTAATATTTATTGCATATTCATGGATAGAGGATCAAGATAATGGAGTATGAGAATCCATGATAAAACATGTGTTAGTGAAGCACAAACAAGGATGATTGGTAGGTAAAATATCAAGCAACATGAATCCAAACCCTTATATTAATAAATCAATGATATGCACATAAGGATGAACCCATATTCTTATCATATATGCAAAAAAGGATAAACAAACCCTCGAGGTAAACCCAAGGGTGGGTAGAGTAGGACATGCTAAGAAATATGAATAAGCTATAAATCCTAAAAATATATATATCAATGAAGTAGTTCTAAGTAAAGACGTGAACCCTAACAAGATTTGCATATGATAATACAATTAGAAACTTCATATCTAAAACCCTAAAAAGTAATAAGGTATGGTTTTAAGTTCAAACCCTAAGGGCAGTAAGATTGGATAAGTTCACCATAATTATAAAGAAAAAAGGACTTTCCTAATGAGATATCTAGACAAATTAACCAAATGTTATCTACAAACACAATTAACCTAAATAGTAGAGTTGGGCAAATATCAAAATAATTGAATGTTATTTTAGGAAATTAAATGTGAATCAAATGTGTACTTAGCTCCTAAATCAAAGATGGATTATTAATGTTGATGACTTGTAGGATTGGCTCACCACAATATAGAAAATTATGACCTTGGAGTGCAGACTATTCTTAAACTCTATGTAGACTTGGATTTTGTTGAGGGTTGATTCTATGGCCAAAGATTTATCCCACACTACAACGATTTGATCTTTAGTGCATAGTATCAAATTTGGTTAGGTGTTGAATTTTCTAAGATCTCACTCTCCGATATCTACTCTTTGCTAATGTGTAAAGATCAACATTATTTAAAAATACCTCAAGGGGAAGTTGTTGACTTAGGAGGGTCAAGTTTCCCTTAGTTACATCCCTACTCCTTGATCAACCCCCTTTAAAGATCAACTTTACAACCCATGGAAATGTTGATAGACAAGAAGCAAGCATGTAATGGCCTAAATATAAATTTTGATGCAAGTATTGTTCTTTCTTGTAATCCGAATCTAAATGTTTTTTAATTGAAAAAAGCTCAATAAGAAATTACAAAGATCAATTACAAAGTTGTAACAAAACAATAACTAAACAAACCATGAATCTAAATGTTCTTGAGGATGTTCCTTGTAATGTGTGCAACGCTTGATGATTGTAAGATGTGTTTTAGTGCTCAAATAGTATTAAAATATCAAGACATAACAAATTGCCACACAAACATGTACCAAGTCAACACCTAATTGCTAGTGGAATAAGGGTATGAGTGACAATTTGAATTTTGGATCAAATTTGTATTGTGCATGATCACTCCCACACACCATGAAAAAAAACTTAAGATGGGAGAATATAAGATCTCTAATCATGAATCAGACTCATAGAAATGTAGATTGACAATGAAACAAATATAAATATATATACCAACAAAACAGTGGTAAATTGAATGTATAAAAGCATGTAAGATGAATAAATAAAGACGAACAAAATAAAGAAAAGAACCCTTTAACATAAAAAGTCATTTCACCATAGAATCATATTAAGGAAAAATAAAATTGAGAATTGACATGCATATTTATTATTCTCTAATATAAAAGCATTAACAAAAAGCGCTATTACTATGAGAGTTAAATTCAAAGTTGATAGACAACCATAGAATATGTGGGCCCCACTTGTAAAGCCTAACTTTAAACCACACCGTGTGGACTACGATAGCATATGGGAATCTTTTTTTCTTTTTTTCAAAGTCTTAAGGTGAAAAAGGAAAAGCCAAGGGTGACCGACGGACATTCCCTTTCAAGTTAAACGACAGATGACAGAAAAAACAAAAAAGCGGGACTCCGTCAAAAAGTGATATTGCTTTCGTATGGAATTTTAGTTGATGACGGTGACGGAGATAAGACAGAAAAGATGCCGTCACTGTTCCGGTCAAACGTCAGAAAAGCTAAACTTAACATTTGGAGGAGAAGTTGTAATGGTTGGAAAAAGAAAAAGCCAAAAAAGAAAAAGTTAGGAAGTGACTAAAGAGAAAAAGATAAAAGTGAAGTGCATTGAATTATTGGCTTTGTTTTTTTTTGGGCATAAAGTTGTCTTGCTTTCTTTTTTATATTTACACCTGCCATTTACTTGAATTTCATGACCTGCTTTTAAGGCATGGGATTCCTTCATTTGGGGTAGTTATCATTTCAACATCAATTCAAAAGAACATTACTTTAAGAGAATATATATATATATAGAGAGGATTGTATAGATTTTGGTTTTTTTATTTTTAAAGTAAATTATAATATGACGAGTAAGTATATATTTAAATTAAAAGTTATTTTTCTTTTAAATTATTAGGAATAAAAATCAATCGATTCATCTGTATCAATGATGGTAGATCTGTCAATATGTTAAAATCAAACTTAACTAAAAATTTGAGAATCAAACCTAATTTAAAATTTAAACATGGAATCTAATATAAAATCATTTAAAAATAAAATTGACATTTATTTAAAATAAATATAATGATAAAAAATAAAAGATTTGATCATTTTCAAGATAATATGAGAACTTTCTAAGTCCCTTTTATATTTTTTATAGTTGTTGAGTCATAGAATAAAGGTAGTCATAGGATGCCAAGTGAAAATATGCTTAGAAAGCTTTAGAAGTAGTGGGGTTGGCAAACATATATTTAAACAATATACAATGCTTTTCATGCTAGAAGGATAAGTGTAGAAAATGTCAACAAAAGTAATTCAACAAAATTTCATAAAATAGTTGATCAATTTTCTTTTTGTTATTAGGGATAATGACTACCACAATGCTAAAGGTAAGCTAAAACAAGAAGATTACAAACAACTAAGTACAAGTTAATGGTGGGGTCATTAATTTATCAATTGTGGAAAATTATTGTACTAGATGCTTGGTTTAATGGACTTTATTTTATGATATTGATGGTGATTAATATTTTTTTTTAATATAATAAAAATAATTGTATTGTCTTAGTTGTTGATGAAGATTATGATTGTTAGAGAAATATTTTATTATTGAAGATTTATTAGTAAATATTGATGAAGTTGTTTAGACAAATGTTGTCAAAGTCATTTATAGGCTTAAGTTGATGTACACAACAAGCTAACAAATGTGTTTCTCTAGCTTAGAGGTTAAGTATTTGCTTAATGTTGATGTTCACTATATTCTTGTGGCACCTTGCTATATCTGAGGACTTAAATGGTGTTGAAATTGATGCAACTATGTTTTTCCTTGGCCATCGAAGTCAACTAATTATTGTGTATATATTTGTTTTTATTTAGTCATTCATAAGACTTTGGTTCTTTGTAGTGTTTTTGGTTACTTATTTTAGTATTTTTTTTTTTCAAGTGAATTATAATATGAGAATAAGTATATATTTAAATTAAAATTTATCTTTGTTTTAAATTATTGGGAATAAAAATCAATCAATCCATCTGTTTCAATGATGGTAGATCTGTCAATATGTCAAAATCAAACTTAGCTGAAAATTTAAGAATCAAACCTGATTTAAAGTTTAAAAATCGAACCTGATCTAAAATCATTTAAAAATAGAATTGGCATTTATTTAAAATAAATATGATGATATAAAAGATGTCAATCATTTACCAGATAATATGAGAACTTTCTAAATCTCTTTTATATTTGTTGAGTCATAGAATAAAGTAGTCATAGGGTGCCAAGTGAAAATATGCTTAGAAAGCTTTAGAAGTAGTGGGGTTGACAAACATATATTTAAATCATATATAATACTTTTCATGCTAGAAGGATAAGTGTAGAAAACGTCAACGAAAGTAATTCGATACAAAACTTCATAAAATAGTTTATCAATTTTCTTTTTGTTATTAGGGATAATGACAACCACAATGCTAAAGGTAAGCTAAAACAAGAAGATTACAAACAACTAAGTACAAGTGAATGGTGGGGTCACTAATTTATCACAGTTATGGAAAATTATTGTACTAGATGCTTGGTTTAATCAAAGTGATTATTGGACTTTATTTTATGATATTGATAGGTGATTAATGGTTTAAAAATAATTATATTATCTTAGTTGTTGATGAAGATTATAGTTGTTATAGAAGTCTTTTATTATTGAAGATTTATTAGTAAATAGTGATGAAGTTGTTTAGACAAATATTGTCAAAGTCGTTTATAGGCTTAAGTTGATGTACACAACAAGTTAATAAAGTATGTTTCCCTATTGTAGAGGTTAAGCACTCACTTAATGTTGAAGATGACTATATTCTTGTGGCACCTTGCTACACGTCAAGACTTGTGGTGTTGAAGTTGATGCAATTTTATTTTTCCTTTGCCATTGAAGTCAATTAATTATTGTTTGTATACTTATTTAAATTATTTAGTCATTCAAAAGACTCTAGTTCTTTCTAGTGTTTTTAGTTACTTGATTTATTCTAATATACTTTGTTCATTATAAAAATAAACAAATTGATGTCAATTAAATAAATATAATGAATAGGAAAGCAATTAAATTAGATTAATAAGAGTTGGGTAAATAATTGCAATAAATATTTATAAATTAAATAGAGGGTAGGGGCACTTAGCTTTAGAATTGATGATGGAATAATGACATAAATGTGATGCTAAATTGATTCATGTCTATTAAAAAATTAATGCCCTCAAAGCTTTGACTATCTAGAGTCTATATGATCTCAAAAAACTTTGTGGTTTAGATCTTAGGGCCACGCAATCAATCATGAGTCATGCATATTCATTTTAATATGCATTAATAATTTATGACATGTGGAATCAATCTATTAGAATTTATTCCTATAAAACCTATTCAACTTTATCTTTTCAATAGATAATTATGTTAAGATGGTGTCTAGGGACATTTGTAGGGAGATTGTCAACCCAATAGGCAATCCCATTCTCCAAGGCCAACCCACTTAGTGGGATAGATCTTGATGGTGATGAGTGATATTGAAGATAAAATTTTAGAACATGTAATGGCATGTATGCAAATGTTATGGATTTGAATCTTTATCCTTTTAAAAATCAAAATATATTCTAATTGTTCTCCTATATCAAATTAAGTATACATTCAATACATTTAAATATAATAAAAATAACATCATGACACACAAATATTTTATAAGTCTAGTAAAAGGGCATAGAAAAATCAATTTTTGAATAAGTAATTTAAATTTTGTGTTCATTCTCACATGTGGGATTGAAATGAATCAATCCCTCACTATTTAGAAGTAAACCATGATGCTAAAATGATAATCTCAACATGAGAATAAAATATAGAAAATTAAGTGTGAATGGGGGTGCAATAATGAGGAGTTAATGGTAAATGTATGAGAATATGTAAAAATAGGCAAAATAGATGTAAATAGGAATCAAACCATGATCTAAACTAATCACAAGAGAATGTAACTTATTAAGATGTTGCATTTTAGGTATTACACCACCACAAAAATAAATATAAAATGGCATGTATATAAATTTTACTATTACATTATGTCCCCACTTTAATGTGTGTAATAATATACCATAAGAATGTATTTCAAATTATATAGAAATTCTCAATCAATATGAAAAGTGAATATTTGAGAACTCAAAGGATATTGAACCATATAAATTAATGGATTGTTCTTTTCTTTTATTATCCTTGGTATGAGCATTCCATAAAAAAAAATTAGATAGAAAAATATTAGCAATGAGTAGCTTATGTCACATTATTAAGAAACAAGCTAAACTACTAAAATAAAACATTATAAAAGCAATATGCAAATTTAAAATACTAATTAAACTATGATGTGATTAACCATCAAAACCATGTGAAGATGTTTAGCTTAGAAAATTAGAAACAAATATATATGATCAAAATACTTAACCTTACACCTTTCAGCCAACCTTACCCTGCCAATTAATTATCTTTAGGATAAGTAATTGCTTTCTTTTTGTGAATAAGCGTAAAATCTTTATTTCTTGAAATTAGTCAAAATAAGCTAATTTGTGTTGACTTAATGGTTTAGTTTGTGAGCATTCCACAGGTCAACTCCCACAATCAATTACCATCCTATTCAAAGAGGTTTAATGCAATCTTCAACACCACTGAAGACAAGTGAATGGACACCAAAACTTTAGGAGCATACATGATGGACCTTTTTTTATAGTTTCTATTATTTTCAGTTCTAAAGACTTTATGGCTCGTGTCAAGCCTCTTTAATATTTTATGTCATGGGCTTTAAAGCCTATTAGTTGTTGACAATCAGTTGAAGACTTTATCAATTGAAAGTAGGATTTTGTTAGTTGCTCTTATATAAACATGTAACTATTGAAAACGATAATATACAGAAGAATATCATTATGTTGTCACTATGTTTTCTAAGATACACTTTTCATATGAATAAAATGAGTTTTTCCCACCACTTTTGGAGTTACTGAATAATGTGAATGGAGTTCTTTGAATGAAGTAATTTGGAATAAAAATCAATCAATCCATATGTTCCAATGATGGTAGATCTGTCAATATGTCAAAATCAAACTTAACTAAAAATTTAAGAATCAAACCTAATTTAAAGTTTAAAAATCGAACCTAATCTAAAATCATTTAAAAATAGAATTGACTTTTATTTAAAATAAATATGATGATAAAGAAATAAAAGATATTGATCATTTACTAGATAATATGACAAATTTCTAAAACTCTTTTATATTTGTTGAGTCATAGAATAAAAGTAGTCATAAGGTGCCAAGTGAAAATATGCTTAGAAAGCTTTAGAAGTAGTGGGGTTAGCAAACATATATTTAAATCATATATAATACCTTTCATGCTAGAAGGATAAGTGTAGAAAATGTCAACAAAAGTAATTCAATACAAAACTTCATATAATAGTTGATCAATTTTCTTTTTGTTATTAGGGATAATGACAGCCACAATGCTAAAGGTAAGCTAAAACAAGAAGATTATGAACAATTAAGTATAAGTGAATGGTGGGGTCATTAATTTATCATAGTTATGGAAAATTATTGTACTAGATGCTTGGTTTAATCAAAGTGATTATTGGACTTTATTTTATGATACTGATAGGTGATTAATAGTTTAAAAATAATTGTTTTGTCTTCGTTGTTGATGAATATTATAGTTGTTACAGAAGTATTTTATTATTGAAGATTTATTAGTAAATATTGATGAAGTTGTTTATACAAATATTGTTGAATTCATTTATAGGCTTAAGTTTTTGTACACAACAAGTTAACAAAGTGTGTTTCCCCATCGTAGAGGTTAAACACTTGCTTAATTTTGGCAATGACTATATTCATGTGGCACCTTGCTACACCTGAGGACTTGTGGTGTTGAAGTTGATGCAGTTTTTTTTTTCCTTGGCCATTGAAGTCAACTAATTATTGTTTGTATACTTATTTTTATTTAGCAATTCATAAGACTCTAGTTCTTTGTAGTGTTTATAGTTACTTAATTTATTGTAATACTTTGTTCATTATAAAAAATAAACAAATTGGTGTCAATTAAATAAATATAATGAACAAGAAAACAATTAACTTAGATTAATAAGAGTTGGGTCAAGAATTGCAATACATATTTATAAATTAAATAGAGGGTGGAGATACTTAGCACTAGAATTGATGATGGAATAATGACATAAATGTGATGCTAAATTGATTCATGTCTATTAAAAAATGAATGCCCTCAAAGCGCTGACTATCTAGAGTCTATGTGATCTCAAAAAACTCTATGGTTTAGATCTTAGGGCCACACAATCAATCATGAATCATGCATATTAAATTTAATATACATTAATAATTTATGACATGTGAAATTAATCTATTAGAATGTGTTCCTATGAAACCTAATCAACTTTATCTTTTCAATAGATTTAATTATGTTAAGGTGGTGTCTAGGGACATTGTTAGGGAAATTTTCAACCCAATAGGTGATCCCATTCTCTAAGGCCAACCCCCTTAGTGGGATAGATCTTGATGGTGATGAGTGATATTGAAGACAAAATTTTAGAATATGTAATGGCATGTATGCAAATGTTATGGATTTGAATCTTTATCCCTTTAGAAATCAAAATATACTCTAATTGTTCTCCTATATCAAATTAAGTATACATTAAATATATTTAAATATAATAAAAATAACATCATGACACACAAATATTTTCTAAGTCTAGTAGAAGGGCATAGCAAAATCAAATTTTGAATAAGATAATTTAAATTATGTGTTCATTCTCACATGTGGGATTGATATAAATCGATCCCTCACTGTTTAGAAGTAAACCATGATGCTAAAATGATAATCTCAACATGAGAAGAAAATATAGAAAATTAAGTGTGAATGGGGGTACAATAATGAGAAGTTAATGGTAAATGTATGAGAATATGTAAAAACGGGTAAAATAGATGTAAATAAGAATCAAACCATGGTCTAAACTAAGCACAAGAGAATGTAACTTATTAAGATGTTGCATTTTAGGTACTCCACCACCACAAAAATAAATATAAAATGGCATGTATATAAATTCTACTATTACATTATGTCCCCACTTTAATGTGTGTAATAATATACCATGAGAATGTATTTCAAATTATATGGAAATTCTCAATCAACATGAAAAGTGAATATTTGAGAACTCAAAGGATATTGAACCATATAAATTAATGGCTTGTTCTTTTCTTTTATTATCCTTGGTATGAGCATTCCATAAAAAAAAAAATAGATAGAAAAATATTAGCAATGAGTAGCTTATGTCACATTATTAAGAAACAAGCTAAACTACTAAAATAAAACATTATAAAAGCATTATGCAAATTTGAAATACTAATTAAACTATGATGTGATTAACCATCAAAACCATGTGAAGATGTTTAGCTTAGAAAATTAAAAATATATATATATGATCAACACATAACACCATACTTTATGTAAAGAAGCCCTTTTAAGAAAAAACTCCACCACTAAAGAGATAACACTTTTATATAATAAAATAATACACCAACTTCTTCCTTCAATTTGACAGTAGTCTAATAGCATAACCTTACTATTGCAAGTGTGAGTAGTTGGTGTTTTCATTGATTTCAATAGGCTTATGTTTTTGTTGTAATTTATGTCAACTTGTGATGGTTGAGAAGTTGTGATGATGCTTTGATTAGTTTCATTATGTTGTCAATAGTAAATGTTACTGGTGTCAACCTCTAGTGGTGCTTTGATAAGCTTTTGTTTGTGGGTATTATTTGGTTGATTTGTTGTGTTCTAGTTGGTTTGGTGATGGTGAGGAAGTGGTGAAGATAAAGAGAATGTTTTTCTAGTGCTTGGTTTCCAAGTGCTTTTGATAAAATTTGAATAAAAGAGGAAATAGTATGTTGTAGAGGTGTTCTGGCATACAAAGTGGTGTTCTAGTTTTTCTCTAAATTTCTTCTATGTTGAAGATTTGCTTGTGTGGTTTAGATATGTTGATATGAAGTGTTCATAGGTGTTATATCCAAAGTTTCTTGGTTTGGGTCGTTGTGCAAATAAAGTTGTGTTCACCAGTGTGTGAACTATATTGTAGTGGTGTTTAGGAGAAATGGTTTTTCTCTACATTTCTCCACAATTTGGTCTTTGTTCTTGTAGTTCTAGAAGTGTCATGATAAGGTTCTTATCTACTTTAGTTGAACTTTCTTATGGTTTGGTGCTTAGCAAGTTGATTTATTGAGTTAAAGTGTGTGGAAGATTATTTGGGTGAATAGGATGAGTTTGTTCTTCAAGTGAAATTTGTTACGAAGGAATTTGTTGGATTTCAGGGTGTTTGTGGAATATTCTAAATTGTGTTTAAGTGATATTTTTTGTTCACAGTCATCTTTGGATCATAGGAAGTGTGTACTTAAATGTTTGATGGTTTTTACATAGGTTCGACTGACCTTGGGCATATACACTAATTGTGGATTTGCTTCAATGATTTTGGAAGTGTGGTGAGGCGTGTATGAATAGATTTAGGTCTGAGTTAAGGTGTGATGTGGTCCACTTTCATTCCTTTCCACCATTGGAATTTTTTGGTGCTAACCTAATTTAAATTTGCACAGTTGAGGTGCATAACTGACCTTGGAGAATGTTTTCAAGGTTGAAGAAGATATAAATCAGTGTTGTGTTGATGAAGGATTATTGTGTAGAGTTTGTGATATGAATTATAGAGGTGTGAAGTGTGAATTTTTGAAGTGAAGTGTGAGCTTCAATGAGTTAGACTACTAGAAGCAATGAGTAGAAGGTTTTTACAATCTTCAGGAAGGTTGTGAATGTATTGGTGATGTTGTGGTGGACTTTTTTGTTGCATTAAGATGGATTTCTCACTGTAATATTCTTCTTCCTTTTTTATAATATGGAAGTGAGCCCTTCTTTCTTCTAGGTAGTGAGCCCTCCAATAGTGAGCATTTTGTATTTGGTATTGTAATTACTTTATATTATGATCTAATCTTCATCGTGGTTTTTCCCTTCTTGGTTTTTCCACGTAAATCTAGTGTTCTATTGTGCATGGTGTTGATGTGTTTCAGTATCTGTTATTTGCTTTCATGCTAAATCATTCTAACAAATTAAAGATTATGTGGATCTAAATATTAATGATGGTTTTGATGTTTTAAATAAAAAATGATTCACCCCCCCTCTTCGTTGTCTTGTGCATTCAACAATTAGTATCAGAGCTTGGTTCCTTGGAAGGAGCTTAGCCACTTGGGGAAGATCTTGAAGGTTGAACACATGGCTATTAGAAGACTACCTATTCCTCTAGAAGAGATTCCTCTATTGGATCCATAGAAGAATATTGATATTTGACATAAATGGAGAACTCAAAGTTGCTCTTGAAGATTTGGAAAGAATTGAAGGTGAAAATAGAGATTTGAAAGAAAATTTCAAAGAAGTAGATGAATGCATCAAAAAATTGAGAGATCGAATCAAGAAATTTAGAGAAAGGAATAAGGAGGTCAGTGAGAAACTGAAGCAATCAAATGAAACAATTATCGATTTGAAAGTGCAAGTTGAAGAAAGGAAAAGAGTTGAAGAATGTTTGAATGAAATGGTGAAAAGCAAATCTAAAGAAAGCACAAAGCTTGAACAAGAAGTTGTGAATCTAAGATAGGATCATTGGTGACAAAAGAAAAGGTGTGTTGACAAGGATACAAGTTTTTATGGCTGAAGAACAGGTAAATCTATGTTTACTTTCTAAATTTGAACCTAAAATAGTGATTGAAGTATGCAAAGATGAATATTGGATCAAGGCTATAGAAGAGGAACTAATACAAATTGTGAAGAATCAGACTTGGGAACTTGTCCCAAGACCAAAAAACAAAAATTTAATTGGAACTAAGTGGGTATTCCAAAACAAACTGGATGATAATGGAGAAGTGAGAAATAGGGCAAGGCTTTTGTGTAAGGGCTACTCACAAGTAGAAGGAATAGATTTTGAGGAGAAATTTGCTCCAATGGAAAGAATGGAAGCTATCAGGATGTTTTTGGCTTTTGAAACACATAAGGATTTCAATGATTATCAAATGGATGTAAAGTCTACTTTTTTGAATGGTGAGTTGGAAGAAGAAATGTACATTAAACAACCAAAAGGATTTCAGTTATCAGAAAAACCAGATATGGTGTGCAAATTGAAGAAAGCATTATATGGATTGAAGCAATCTCCTAAAGCTTGGTATGCAAGGTTGGATAGGTACTTGATACAACAAGGATTCAATAAAGGTATCACAAATAGTAATCTTTATTTCAAAGTTGAAAAAGATCAAATCTTGATTGTGGTTGTGTATGTTGATGATATAAGTTTTGGAGGAAATGAAGCTATGTGTAAGAAATTTGTAGTAGAGATGTAGAAAGAATTTGAGATGTCTATGTTTGGGGAGATGAATTTCTTCCTTGGACTGCAAATTAATTAGACAAAAAAAATGTATATTCATTTCACAATCAAAGTATGTCAAGGAAATTTTGAATAAGTTTGGAATGGAAGATTCTAAACTAGTATGTACTCCTATGGTTATTGGTTGCAAGATAAGTAAGAATGATGAATCTCCTAAGGTTGATCAGAGCAAGTATAGATCAATGATTGGAGGACTGCTATATCTAACTAATACTAGACTAGATATCATGCATGCAATTTATCTTGTGGCTAGATTTCAAGAAGATCCTAGAGAGTCACATGTTGTAGCAATAAAGAAAATATTCAAATACTTGAAGGGAACTTCAAAACAGGATTTGTGTTATCCAAAGGATACTGATTTTTCTCTAAGTTCTATACAGATGCAGATTGGGCAGGATGTGTTGATGATAGGAAAAGTACAAGTGGTGGTGCATTCTTTCTTGGATGCAGATTGGTTTCTTAGCTAAGCAAGAAGCAAGATTTAGTATCTTTATCTACTGTAGAGGCAAAATATATTGCAGCAACATCTTCTACACATAAGTGTTGTGGATGAGGAAAACCTTGAAGGATATCAAATTTGTATATGATGAACCAATTTCTATATTTTGTGATAATACAAGTGTTATTAACATTAGAAAGAATTCAATGATGCACTCAAGGAAAAAACATATCTCAATCCAGTATCACTTTTTGAGAGAGAAGGTTGCAAAGAATGAAGTGAAGCTTGAGTATGTGCCTACAAAGGATCAGGTTGTTGATATATTCACTAAGGCTCTTCCTAATGATACTTTTGAGTATCTCTGAGAGAAGTTAGGGGTTATTACCATAAGGATCTACATTGGTCCAATGGATTTCAAGATTCATTCTTTGTTTTGGACCGATGTTGGGGGCTACCTCTTAGGGGGAGTAGGTAGTGGCATTGTTGGTTGTTGTAGTCAAGGGGATTAAGTGTTGGTGTGCAGGTTGGTGTTGTCATTTTTCAATTATGTGTACTGGTTGCTGGTTGGTACAGTTTGTTGTGTGCTCCTAAGGGGGAGTATGTAGAGCAATTGTTGTCCCTTATAGGTATTACCTTTGTGGGAGAGAGAAAGTATGCATGTTTGATGTCAAAGGGGGAAAGTGATGCAAATGTGGTGCCCTTTTCCATTGATGTCAAAGGGGGAGAGAGAGAGAGAGTAATGTGAAAAAGAGTTAGTTGAGAAAGGGAGAGTAGTAAGCTAAGGGGGAGAGAGAAATTTGGTATGGAGTAGTCTATTGGTAATCAGAGTTGTTATGTTTGATGTTGGTGGTTTTTCACATCATGTGTTGTCATCAATGACAAAGGGGGAGATTGTTGCAAGTGTGGATAGTGTTAAAAGGTGCAAGATAACTAAGAGGGGGGGTGAATCAGTTTTCACCAAAATTAAACTCAAATCTTCAACACTTATCAATTTCACAACCACACTCTATTATTAAGTGTGAACATGATATGTAGATAACAAAAAGAAAAATCAACACAATGAACACCATATTTTACACATGTGGTAAACCTAATAAGGGAAAAACCACTGTGAGGATTAACTCACAATATAAAGTGATAGAAAAACTAAATACAAAGGCTCGTTGTCTGAATACAAAGGCTCACTGCCCAAATACAAAGGCTCACTGCCTATAGAAAGGACTCACTGTCCAACAGGGAGGCTCACTACCTATTGATACAAAAGAAAACAAAAGTTCCACCACAACAATTTACACACATCCACAGCCTTAATCAGAAAATTGCAAAGACCTTCAGCTCACTGCCTTCAAGAATCTAACACAATGAAGTAATACTGCCTCAACTCACTTTCGCACAACTCTTCTCTTCACTTGTGGCTTACTTCGTTACTTTGCATCATCTAAAACTTTGCAACTCAACTTTCATTTATACCATCTTCAACCTTAGAAACTTTCTCCAAGGTTGGCCACATATGCTTCATTTCATAAATTCAAATTAGGTCAGCAACTCAACATTCCCACAGTGGAAAAGAATGAGAGTGGACCAATTAGACACTTTAACCAAGACCAAACGAAATGTCTCGAATCAACCACATGCTTCCTTAATTAAATTTAATTATTCATATGAAGTGTAAACACCAAGTCGACCAAACCTAATGAAAACGCAAATGAACATTGAAGTACATGCTTTCCAAGATAACATGTGGACAACATAACACGCTTCATCATGCATGAGAACACATCTTAGATACTTCTAGATACATCTACAATAGGTGTAACAACATTTGAACATAGAACACCTTTCAACAGTCCATTCGGACTATACAGATTCACACAATAATTCTAAACCTCAACTTCTGGAGCACCAAACCTTAAACATTTCTACCAAAACATAGAGAACACCATTACAAGACATATTCTAGATCCGCAAGAGCTGAAACAACATAGTGGAGGACTGTAGAGCAAAAATATTTCTCCTAGTCCATAGAAAACCAAATTTTCCAAAACAGTTCACACACTGGTGAACACAACTTTCACCTGTCATCAAACCAGCGGCAACAAATTAGGAGATATCACCAACAGAAAACCTTCAAATCTACACAAGCATAGGATCAACACAGGAGAAATGTGGAGCACATTCTAGAGCACATTCTAAACACATACATAACTCTAACTTCATTCTTTATTAATTTTCTCAAAATCACTTGGTAACCCATCATTTCAACACATCTGCAACATCATAAGGATAGCTCCATGTACTCACAACATCTCAATAGCATCTCAACTATACATGCACAATTTGTAACATTCTAAATTGTGTTGAAATCAATGACAACACCACCAAACATGCTCATACTTGCAACAATCTCCCCCTTTTTTATTGATGGCAACACATTGTGTGAAAAACCATCAAAGACCACATTCTCCTTTAAACAACAATATTCTGGGAGAACACCTTCTCTTTCTTTTCTATTGTTTTTCACATGACTCTCTCTCCCCCTTTGACATCATTGGAAAAGATTAAAAACTCTAATAACTCCCCCTTAGGAGTGCACCCATTCAACTCATACTGCAACAATGAAAACTTTTCTACTCCCCCTACAAAGTAGACCCATTCATCAATCTAGATAAATGAAGAATATGTGAATTCAATGGACTGATGCACCTCCATGTGCATCTAGTTCAAAGGGCCAATGACCTCCTTCCTCTCCCTAAGATACTCAAAAGTATCCTTCAGAAGGGCCTTAGTAAATATATCTACAATATGTTCCTTGTTGACACATACTCCAGCCTTACTTTTTTCTCCAACACCTTCTCTCTCAAGAAATGATATTTGATAGATATGTGTTTTGTTCTTGAATGTATTACTAGATTCTTTGAAATGTTTATAGAACTTGTATTTTTACAAAAAAATAGGAATAGGCTCATCACATATCACTCTAATGTCTTT
>VDFB02293270.1:0-41622 GCA_007258455.2 Sequoia sempervirens | reverse complement strand
GATACAAGCACATACTATTATGTCTTAAAGTGGAAATAAACAGTTTAATTTCCATAGCAATAATCCTTAGAGGAAATTTAATGTAGTTTGCAGATCTAGGAAAATTTCAATAGCATAATGACATGTAAATTAACATTTTAGAATGAGAAAGAAGAAAGATAGACATAAGAAAAAGAAAAAAGATACACATGGGGAAAACCCTTTCGGGTAAAAAACCCCACACTCCAAAGCATTGAACCATTGTATTATCAGTAACTAAGTAGTTACAATATAGTAATAGATTTTATGCTCTTGCAAGTGTCTTTACACTTGCATGCTCACAAACTTAGCATGGAGATTACATCTTGCTCTTTTAGAGAAAAAATGACAACATAACCCAGCAATAAAATTCTCCTCTCATATGACCACATAAACATTTCTCATGTTTATAAACCTCTAAAATGGGTGCCTAGGAATTCCATGTGTCATCTCCATAGTCTTTGCATGCATGCAAACTAAAACAGAGAACATGCACAGGTCCAAGCTGACCAAAAGAGCACCATGTCAAACATGCAACAACATGCACCAACATACAACAACATGCAAGGCATCCAACTGCACATTTTATGAAAATATTAAGTCACCTTGACATGCATGGCATCCCACTAGAGAAAATTTAGGCACTTGCTAATTTTGAACTCCCCTTTAACTATAGTCAATCCAAGTGGTTGTCATAGTCTTGTTTAACAACTTTCCAAAATCCCGCCAAGTGATAACTCAAGATAAATGGACACAAGTCATTATGGTGCACCTTTGAGAGATTTTCACAAACAACTCTTCCCAATTTATGGCCTAAGTAACAAGTGGCACAATTTCATGCTCTCCACCAAACATATAGGAAGCCCCTCACAAACGGGTCCCACAATGTGTTATAGCAACTTTGAAACATGTCACTTAGGATTTAATTGCAGCAAAGGGACTAAAATAATCAATTAAACATATTGGGACCCTCTAAGGTTGAGACACCTTAATCCCAACATTCTATGCATATTTAGTGGCTTTCTTATTTTGTTCACAATAAATATTTTTGAAACTATTGCTAGGTAATTTTTGCTTTCTTCTCATTTGAAGTAATCTTGGTTTGGATGTATTGGAATAAAACCTCCACCCTTCTCACAAAAGTGGCTATCACTACTTGACTTCTTAGATTCACATGGAAACCAACAAGACTCTCACTAAAAAAAGCTCAACTAAACAATCTATACACAACATCACTCACAAAATCCCACAAGAACTGAGCTTATGTTTTGATGTCATTTATTGTACTCAAGAATAGGGAGAAAATTATATTATGAACTTATCATTTTAGTGACACAACTCTTCTCCAAACACAATCCAATGACACTTATTCATTCCAACTTTGATATAGCTAATTTTTTGCAAAATTAGGTTACTTAATGAAAGACATTTTTTTGAAATTATGTATGTAAAATTTGTAATCCAAATACATGAGCTAGATTTTATTTTGAAACAAGAATTAGGACACCAATTGACCTAAAATATATATGATTTTTTCTTACTCCCGAGATATTAATTTATGCTAAAAATCAAAATAAAAGGTGAAAGATTAAAGGTATAAGCTTTAGATTTATGTCATGATATTTAAGATACAAACACAATAGAAACTTGATTTATTTTATTTGATCAAGATCAACATTGCTACATAATTTTATATGTAAATTTTGGAAATTTTCCCCTCACAAAATATATGTTTCCATCCTAAATTTTTTAACAAACGTTAATAGATAAATAAAATTCATACAATCCCATAAGAAACACCTTGCAAATACATACTATAATTACATAGGAACCTTGAAGCCTTTCTTCCACCTTCTTTGAGCTTCTTAGAGTTTCAAGTACGTCTTCACTCTTCTCTTCCACCTTCAATCTATCAAAACAACTAGAATATCCATCAAACAACTCACAAAGATACCCTCCAATAATTGTTTCTTACTTTTATAACCCCTCCATTCAAAATGCCACCCAAATATAAAATGTTACTTCTAAGATTGATTATAACTCTTCTTCTTCTTCCTTGTGTCATACAAGACCAAGAATAGATAAGGATATATGGTGTTCAAGAATCCAATATGATTTTTTGAAAGTAACTCCTAACTATGTCATGTCATAGATGCCCCTATAGGATATCATAGGTTCTTATAAGTTATCAAAAGTACAACTCCATATTGAAGATGTTGTCATAAAGTTTCATAAGTACTCTCCTTGAGAGTAAATTTCCATAGGTGATCTTTGTCAACCCATACATTCCATGAGGAGAATTTACAAGATCCAATCAATAGGGACACTAAAGATGAGATGGAAAATAACATCGAATGGGATGCCCAATATGATGTGGAAAATGAATTAGTAATGAAAATTAGGAAATCAATAGAAATTGGAATTGATAAATTATTTCTCATCTAAGAACTTAACACACCAACCTTGGGATTCAAAACACACTCCAAGAAAGACACAATCAAACATAAAATATCTTTTTGGTGATGCCAAATACCCAATTCTTGAGACACTCCTACATCAAATCATTTTCCTTGTGATTATTTTCTTTTCTTTTTCCTTTTCGAGGAGATGGCCTTATAATTCTAACTAGTTGAGAAAATAGAGATCACCTTTCATGGATCTATCACTAATTTTTGATTGGTGAAATTTATTTTCACATAATATGGAGTAGGGAAGGAGGCCATGAAAGAGGTTCTTGGAATTGAATATAAGGAAACTAAGATGCATAGTCATGAGAAGGGTGTGGCATCAATGTTATTGTCAAATTTATTAGCCACCATTTGTGATAAAGTTGTAGTGTCAAGAAGGTGGCATATCACTTTGTTCAAGTTAATTTTGTAGTTATATTGGAGGATATTTTAGATTTGTAAGTCCCATAAGAAAAGGTCCATCTTCCCACTTTACGTGCATAATTTTGAGGGTTGGTATCTTTTGCTTCCTTAAAACAATTTGAGATGTGATTTTTAGTTTTGGTGAGTCATGTTGAAAAATATAGTTGTTAGTCTATAAGGGGGTAGTTGAAGGGGACATTAGTTCCTTCAACTTTTAAGTTGTGACAAATCCTTTTGTTTGTCCTTCTCCTTTGGTAGACCATGAGCATTCTTCAAGGGCTTGACACAAAATGAAGTATCTCACAAGAGTTATAGGCATAAAAATGACTACCCCTAATAGCTTGGCTAGTGGTGGATCAAGGGAAGACCCCTTAGGTGGCATCACCCCTTTTGAATAGGCTAGCATTGGCTTCCTTTTTTAGGTTGGAATTTTTTTAATATTTTAATATGATTCTTTTTTGGTCTTTTTTATAGGCATAGATGGCTATTCAATTGGTTTCTATTTAGGTGAACATATATATAGTGTACTGTAAATATTAAGGCTTGTTTTGTTTTTTGGCTTGGTGAAGTTTACTAAAACATTGCATATATAATCTTTAATTTTCATGTTAATACAAAGGGAGAGGACTCAAATTCCCCATTGAATGATTTAAAATAAATAAATAAAATAATTATATTTGTTTGTAATCAAGGTACATTCATTATTTAAAATTTTTCTTGATCAATTAAAAAGGGTTAGGGCTCTCATTCTTTTCATTAATATAAAAAATTATGTAGTTTTCTTTAGTATTGTGAATAGGGGAGCTTAGAGAGCATTGTGTCCAGAATAAAAGAAACCCATTTTACTTGACAACTATAAAAAGATTAAATTCTATTCTCTCATACAAAATAAGATGTATAAAAAAATGCTATTATTTTTCTAAGATTATATAAACATATTATGGATTGTCATCATCTTCAACCTCTTAACTTGATGAAACTCTAGCCTAGGTCACTCTACACTCTAGATCATCCAACTTTGTGTAGGAGGAATTCAATAGCTTTTTCTATCCTTTACACATTGAAATTTTCTTGTGTTTGTATCTTGTGTAAAATGTGCTAGAATACCCATTACATTCTTTTCTAGCTTGAATAAGCTCACTCTTCCAACGAGGAATTCTTGGATTAGAGCTACATCATGTAATAGGGCCAAAGCTCTCTCCTCTATTTCATATATCATCCCGTCAATGCAAGGCTACAAAATTCCCTACCTATTAAAGTTAGGGAGATGTCGAGAGGCCAATTAAATTTTTTGACCACCATGTCCAAATTATTTTAGTGTTTTTTTTCTCATAAATAGTACCTTCACCATCTCCTTATTACCAATGATAAAAAAATATCTAAAACAATTTTTTAGTATAGATCTTAGATTTTATTGAATGACACACAATTTCCTCTAAATAAATTCCTTTCCCAAAATCTCCTTTATATCCTTTGCTATATTGCATCCTTGTAGAAGAAGGCCTATTTCATCCTTAGGTCAATCATATTGCATGTGAATGCCATCTAGTGTAAATTGCTAGATAATTTCACCATTGTGGCTAATGTAGCCATCATTGCAATACATGATTGTATATTAGCTAGATAATAAGGCTAGAATATTGAGCGACACATAGTGGAGATAGTTTTTCATTGCATTGATATAATACCAAACCTTATATCACATGAAGTGAAATAAATTTGTTCATTCCATTTATATGTGTTTGAATATGGATTAAGATTGATGCCATAATCCCACAGTCCTAAGTCTTGACTGTGGTACTATTTAAAATTTATTATTAATGTTATAATACATTTATGTGACATTAGAAAACTTGAAATTTGCATATTTGAAACAACCATTTGTTGGCTTCCACATGACATATTAGTAATAAAACTTTTGGTCAAATTTAATAAAAAAAGAAATGTTGAAATGAAAATTAATTGTGTCAGCTAATACATATCAATTTATAGAATAAAATATTTATATTGTTTCTCAAGAAAGGACTAAAAATTAAGATAAAGAACAATGAATACTTCTTAACTTAATAAGCTAAAGTCTACCTTATAATTGACCTAGTTTGCAATCATAAAATCAATCAATTAAGATATAATACTTATGAAAGGGAGATTATATGCTCAAATTTGTGTGCCTTCCTCTTGAAATAAATATTTAATCCCATAATTTAATATTCTTTAAGCATTTTTTAGCACTTGATGCATTTAGAAAGCCTCCTTAAAAAACTATTGACCACATGATTATAGTTGGATAATCTCTTAGAGTTCTTAACCACATGATTTCACTTCAAATGTCTCCTTTCGAATTTATTGATCTCCTAATCCCCTTAACAATTTCCTTTAAAATAAGCAACTCCTAATCCCTCTTATACAATCTCCTTTACTATTGATCTCTTAACTATACTTAGACAATCTTGTTCAAGAATTTAATCCTGTCTAGATGATCTACTTTAGGTATCTAATCACACTTAGATTGTAATGCCTCCTTTCTCCCATGTTTATGTCTTAGCAATAGATTTAATAAGTTAACTATTAGAGTTAAGATAATTTACAAGATGTAATGTTATTAAAATAAATGTGAATAACTAATATAAAATAACCAATATAAACTATACATGTGATAATTTGGAAAAAATCTAAATTAAATAATCATCATAACAAATTTAATAATACAGCCGCATAATCCAATCATATTATCATCAAAATTATGTATATTATTCCTAATGCCTTTTAACATCAAGGGTTTCTAATACTTATTTGAATCAAAGAACTTGGAATGGTCATGCTCACCCTAGGAATATTTTAGTGGTCTTGACCTTTATAGCTATGAAACACTCTAGGAGGAAATAGTTATTATTTAGAACCAACACACATGCTTCCCAAGTATCAACTCTTGCAAGGAAAATCCTGATTGTACCCCATACCTTGAGTTGGACACATTCCACACACCCCTTCTCTAAATCCCCATAGCTCACCAACCACCTTCTTCTTCCTTGAGTGATCTCCACACTACTTCCAAGTCTAACATAAATGCTTCATATAACCTTTCAAGGGGTGGTTTTCAAACCATCACACCCTTTTATAATTATTCAATAAATACAATTATTCTCCTCTTATAAAAGAAATATATTAAAAATATTCATTATTATCCACCCTTTTAACTAAAAGGCTCATAATAACCTTTATTTTCTACCACCCTTTTAATTCTAGTTTTTATCGCCCTTTTAGTTCTAAAGGGCTATTTCATAACTTTATTTTCTCTTTGGGGAAAAAATCCCATAACATAGATGATCCTCTTTAGGTATCTAATTCCACTTAAATGATATCCTTTAGATACTTGACCCTGCTTAGTCAATCTCCTTCAAGTTTTTGAGTTCACTTAGATGATCTCCTTCAATTTTTGAGTCCAATAAGATGATCTCCTTCAAGTGTTCAACCCCACTTAAACAACCTCCTTTAAATATTCAACCCCACTTAGATGAAATATTCAAGAGATGTTGACTTTCTAACCCCCTTGGATGATTGTGATAAGAACCATAAATATAATAATAGAAATAATATAATGTATAATATAGATCTCACACAATATTAGAGATGTTTGTGGGTCAATATGCCTTAATATATAATATATGTTGAAATAGAGTAAACCCTTGAGGTAGGGTAACACCATACAATACTCCTTATGGAAGAAGCCACTCCATGTTATATCTCCAAGAGATCCCAAGTACATAATTATACTTCACACATCTCTTACAATGATAATCACCTCATTTATATAGAACTCCTAATAATACAATGGAGGGGTAATCCTAATGAAGGCATGCTCAACTCTTAATATAATTAATTACACAAGTTACACACATGAATCAATATAACTAACTTAAGGGATGTGTGCCACATGTGGACATCTCCATCCATATAAATATATTATAATATCATATCCCTAGGTACATAACATGCCATCCCTCCTTGAGATGTTTCATCCTCGAAACATAAGAAGAAGCTATATAGTATGTTTGTCACAAGTTATTAGAAATATGATGCCATAACTAATCATCTAACCATCCATAGTTGATCCTTGTTCCTTTTTCTTGATATTTCTTAGATCCCATCCTTGATCCATATTATTTTGTACCCCTTTGATTCCATTCCTTGTCATAGTAAGTCCTCATTTGCTTCCCTGAGTAGTCATTACTTTTATGATACCACTGACTGGTATAATCGTTTCTTTGATTCCATATAGGTCCATAATAATTTCCTTGTCGATTATATATACTATCATGTATCCATGATGGTTTCCTCCATGATTCTTTCCTCACACAATGATATGGATGCCCATATATTGCACCCTTTTCCATTATTGGAACCATCTTTGATTCTTCACTATTTCCTACCACTTATTTTTGTGATTCCTTAGTAGAATTATTTGTCTCTTCATTTTTCTCAACCTCTTGATCTTCTTGATTTTCCTCTAATTCATTGTTCCAATCTTTAAGATATTCTTGAATCTTCTCCTCCTTGACTTTCCTCGGGACTTCTTTATGTGTAACATCTTGTAATGTAATTTTTTTACTTCTATACCAAAGCTTCATGAACTTCTTTTAAAAATTTATGTTTATTGTTCCCAAATATTCTAGCCAAGGAAAACAAGGAACAATATCCAACCCATCCATATCCAAATCGTGAAAGTTTGAATGCAAAACATACTTATTCATAGAGAGCTTTAAATCTTCAAAATTTTGAATATCCACACCTAATATTTGACTGTCCTTGATGTTCTTTTCTTGTACATGTAGCTTCTTGGCTAATCCCATGTTAATGATGTTATACTTGTGTATAATTGTAAAATTGCACCCCTTGCAATTTCGTATACATTCTTGCTTCCGCTTTAGTGTTCACTCCCTTAGCATCTTGAGTAGGCTCATTTTAGCCCCTGCGTCAACCTTTTTCCCTTCTCAGGATGCTTCAACACCCTTTTTCAATGGCTACCTTTGAGTGTCAGCTTTGCATTGAACCTTGTGCTTTTCCTGTTCGTGTTGTTCTGTAGCATGACGTGTCCAGACACTAGCGCACTGCATGGACATTCGCGCGCTACGCTAGTGTCCTGCAAAGTTTCAATGCTCAAACAACTATCTTCGAGCATGCTTTCCACTTGTCACCACCTTTGGTCGGTGGTAACAGCTTGAGAGGCTTTGTAATCACCTGAGAAGCTTCCTTTTGCTTCTTTTCTCTCTTTAAAAGAGGTCCTTTCAATCCATTTGCTTCTTCCAAGTCTTGCTAGCATTTCTCTAGCATCATTCTATTTTCTAACTTCTTCTAGCTCCACTCCTTTGCTTCTAGCTTCTCTCTCAAGAATTCTTCCATCTTACTCTTGCTTGCACAACTCCCTTATTTGTCACAACAACTTCAAGCACTCTCACATCCTCACAACACTTTTGACTTGGTGCTCGGAATTCAGAACCATTTGCACCGTTGGAAAGGTCTCCTAGAGAACTAGTTCAGTCCCTAAAATACTAGTGCCTTCGACAGTTGAATTTTGGGGACTGACGCAAGTTTCGACCTCAAATTCTGCTCTAAAGACCTCTAAAAACACGAATTACTAGAACATAGAAAATATAAAAAAAAACGTAATGAATTTAATATCTTCTTTTATTAGTTCAGTATCTAATTTTGTTCAAAATGTTAATGATATTCCATTTCATACATGTGATGGTGACTTGGCTTTACCTATGTCACTTGATATCTTTGATCCTTCTCACGAAATTCATCTTGCTTCAGAGGATATTTTGTTGCAAGAAGAAGAAATCATTGATACCTTTCTTAATGTTACTCTACCTTCTATTCATTCCAATGCACTCTCTTCTAGAGATGATGCATTTGTGAATGATGAGTCTACCCTTCATTCCAATGCACTCTATTCTAAAGATGGTGTGTTTGTGAATGACAACTCCCTTCCTCATTCTGATGCACTCTCCTCTAGAGACGTTGCATTAGTGAATGATGAAGCTCATCTTTGTTTTGATGCACTCTTTTCTAGAGATGATGCATTAGTAAATGATGAACCTCCTTCCACATCTGATTCTCCTTGGATCGATGTTGAGAATGTTTCTTCAAATAATTATTCCACATTTGATCTTGTCTGGATCAATGTTGAGAATATGTCTTCAAATAATCATTCTACTAGTTGTGATGATTGTTTAAATGCAATCTATGTCTCTATTACCCCTCAAAGGCCTAAGAGACCATTCATTTACGTGACTTTGGCTAGTCCTCCTAAAACGGTTTGTTCTATTGATAGTGTTCCAGTTGATAGTGATTCTCCTGATCTTTCTATGGCTCCCTCTTATAGATCAGTAGCCCATACTTACGAGAATAGTATGAATAGACAACTAATCCTTCCTCAAGCACCTAAACCTACAACTAAAGCATCTGGTGATTGTGATCTGCCTGAGCAACTCAAGTTGCTCTCTAGCTTAAGATCTCTAAATGGTGGGACTGCTTTAGTCTGGGCTTCCCAAATGACAAGGTGTTTTGAAGGTGCCCTTGCAAAAGATCCTAGTTTCTTTCTCAAGCAGGCCAACAAAATTAAAATGTGTTGATGGAAGATAACACACCACACACAGACACACCATCATCCACTTTGTTGAGTGGCTGATCCATTGCCCAATCTAGTATATGTTATGTCAGAAAAATTACCATACAACCTTCTTCTTGGTAGGTTGTGGATTCACGCTATGGGTGCAATCCCATCTACCTTGCATAAATCCATTAAGTTCATTGCTAACAACAAAGTAATCATTTTTAGGATTGACCCTGAGGTTATACACTTATGTGAAATAACAGCTGTTGGTCAGGCTTCAGTTGTGCATTCTCTTATTCCTTCAATATATTCTAGTGTGTCGATGTTTACTCCAACAATACCTACTACAAAGGATACTATTGAGATAAATATCCCTAAGGAAGATCCTTTTGAAGCAAGAAATCTCAAGTTTGCTCCTATCTCTTCTCAAGAATGCATGTATTGGTGATGATTGGGGTTCTTTAGACTTTATAGATTCCTTCATCTAGGAATATAAATTCAACCTGATCCACTCATACCTTCTAATAACACCATCCAAACCTGCTATCGAAGATGGTCATTCTTTTGTATCGCAGGATAAGGTGAATGCAAATTGTAATGTTCTTAGTGTTGATCCTCCTCCTTTTGAGGAAGATGATCACACTTCTATTAAAGAGGTTAATGTTAGTAGTCATGTTAAGAAGGATGATAGCGATCCCATAGAAGAGTGTGATCCCCATTGTTGGAATAACACTCTTTATGGAGATCCTCCTCCTTTGTATTCTACCTTCGTATCTTCTTCTTGTGAGTAGTCAAACTTTTCCCCACAAGAGAAAATGTTTTCTTTCTACTCCTCATTCTTTATCTGAGCAAGAGTGTATCTTGTTGTAGCTTCTAAAATCCTTCTTGATTACACTTCCTTCTCCTACATGCAAGAGAATCCATAAACATGGTAAGGAAAAACATTCTTTCTGCGCATACCATCAAGTGCTTGGCCATTCAACAAGTGAATGTAAAGTCTTGAAGGATACAATACAACAACTTATTGATTCAGGTGTCATCAAACTCCTGTTTGATTGACATACCTACCTTATCTTCACATGACAAGTGATATCGAGGTTTACCTCTATCCTGTATGTTTGCATGGTTCTCCTCCCCTATATGTTGGGGGCAGTGATAACTTATTTTGGAGACGTGTGTCCTTCTTAAGGACCCCCTTTCTTCTCTATCTTTCAAATGAAGCATCCCTTGAGTGGACCCCTTTTTTTCTTTTGAAGGGTTCTCGAGGGACCTCTTTGAAATTTTTTTCGCTCAAAAGAATTCTATGGAGTCTAGCTTGGGGGCATCCTGACTAGACCTTGCTTTTCAAATAGCGCGTCCTTTGAGTGGACCCCTCCTCTTTTAAAGGTTTGTTGAGGAACCCATTTGAAAGCCTTCCAACTTGTCAACGGTTTGCGCAACTATCCTCTTACTTGCCTATGTGGCCGCTTGCTGACTCTATGGAGTCCACTTCCTTTGTTTCCCTCCATGTGAGAGATCTTGGGGGATACCTCCCTGGAGGTTTGTGGTCTTGTAGGGTTCTTCCTTTGAGCTTCCTCCATGCGAGAGATCTGTGGGCTCCCTGCAGGGTCTGGCTGGTGTTTGTGGTGCTTGGCTCTTCATGTGAGAGATCTTGGAGGACACCTTCTTTGCAGGTCTGCGAGCCTATGAGGCGCTTACATTCTTAAATTCTCTCTTCTCTTCTCTTTTGTATATACTGAATCAAAGATCTGCATCTTCTTCATCCTATGTATATACCCTTCCTCTCTTCCTCTCTTCATCTTAGAATTCTTCTATGTAGTTTGGGGATGATGCATAGTACTGAGACAACCTTCTACATCGAGGTCTCTTTACTTTGCTGACTCAAATCCTTTAGCTTTTTATGTTCTAACACTATTGTTTGGTATAGGTTTTTCTTGTCTAATGTATTGGTTTTGCAGATCGTCAGCCTGAAGGCATGCTTCCATGGTTCGAAGAGTTATCTGCTTCCTCTACAGTATCCTTTTGGCATATGATGTTATTTATGTTTAGTATATTTCCTTTAGCGTGCATATTAATGTTGATTCATATGCCCTCTAAAGTGGGGGAGAAATGTATAATTGTAAAATTGCACCCCTTACTATTTCACATACATTCTTGCTTCTACTTTAGTGTCCACTCCCTTAGCATATTGAGTAGGCTCATTTTAGCCCTTGCATCAACCTTTTCCCCTTCTCAAGATGTTCCAACACCCTTTTTTAACAACTACCTTTGAGTGTTAGCTTTGCATCAGACCTTGTGCTTTTCTTGTTCATGTTGTTCTATAGCATGACGTGTCCAGACACTAGTGCATTGCGCGGACATCCACACACCACGCTAGCATCCTGCGACATTTCAATGCTCAAACAACCATTTTTGAGCATGCTTTCCACTTGTCACCACCTTTGGTCGGCGATAACGGCTCGAGATGCTTTGTAACCACCCGGGAAGCTTCCTTTTGCTTCTTTTCTCTCTTTAAAAGAGGTCCTTTCAATCCATTTGCTTCTTCCAAGTCTTGCTAGCACTTCTCTAGCTTCATTCTATCTTCTAACTTCTTCTAGCTCCACTCCTCTACCTCTAGATTCTCTCTCAAGCATTTTTCCATCTTACTCTTGCTTGCACAACTCCCTTATTTGTCATAGCAGCTTCAAGCACTCTCACATCCTCACAACACTCTTTGTAACCTTCTTGGCTCTTGCATCTATCTCCCTTGCCTCGTGCTTGCAAGCATCTTGGGATTCCATATCCACTTCTTATTGCATTTTTACTTTGTGATAGGGGTTCTCCTCCTTGAGCGAGGATTGCTTTTATCACCTCTTTTGTGATACGGGTTCTCCTCCTCGAGCGAGGATTGATTTTATCACTCTTACTTGGTGGTGTGGGTTTTACTCCTGAGTGGGTTTTACTTTCACTACACACTTTGTTCATTTCTCTCTTTCTCTATCTTCTTGGCTGTCAGTGGAGGTGGGAACACCAAAACGGGGGTTTGATTGAGGCAAACCCCTATACAACCCCAACATTCTCTCTAGATATTGTGCATGCAGGTTTTGAAGACATTCATGTGCTAGAGGCTTCATCACTTGTGTGGTTGTAAGTATTTCTTTCCTTCTCCTTATCTTTGTTATTTCCTCTTCACTCTATTTTAGTTCTATTATATTCTACTACTTTATCACATTCTGTAAATTCTTAGCAATTAGATAGCTAGCAGTCATTTAGGAATTTTCCATGATAAAATCATTCTTTGGTCCATACGAGACACCAATGCGCCTCTAGGAGGCCAACACGCTGTGCTGTCGTCCTTTGGCCGAGAGATTGTTAGTTTGTCTAGAAAATCTCTGTGGCCTACCCTTTCAAATTCTAAAACTCTCGTTGTTGCTGTTTCTGAGGTAGTTTAGGGTAGTTCGCCCCGTGAGGCTCTTTGAATGAAGAGAACTCGTGAGTGGCGAATCCCCCTCTTCTACAACTTGTTGCTAGGGTTTATAGAGACAATAACATTTTCCTTTTGAATGCACCCATGACATTGAAGGATTGAATCTTCCTTCCTTGGAGCTAAAGTGCATGTAGTATTATCATCTCCTTGTTCTTTTAAGTTTTCTCCTTTTCCTTCTACTTCTCCATCTTCTTTTTCTTCCTCCTCATCTTCTTGGTTTTCTTCCTCCTCTTCTTCCTTTTCTTCTTTATTTTCTTCCTCTTCTTCTCCCTTTTCTTTATTTTCTTCCTCCTCTTCTTCCTCTTCTTCTTTATTTTCTTCATCCTCTTCTTCTTTTGGAGCCCATCTATCTAAGAAAGCTTGTTCTAGTTCATCCAAGGAAGAAATATCCCCATCCAATGGTTCATACCATTGTCTAGCTTCACCTCTTAAACAATAATGAAAGTATATTTTCCATGAGATATTTTAAATTTGTACCACCATTATAATGTATCTCCACTTCCATCAAAAGTAATAAACTCCATTGAAACTAGTGATTAATAAAAAATGCTTTCAATAGATAACCATTCTATCAAATTCAATTGACCCAACTTTGATACAACCAATACATGACGAATTCAACCTCAAATAAAAAAATGAATTTAATAGACCCCTAATGAATTTTGATGCCCTTTCCAAAAATGTAAAACTTTTAGAAAAATACCTTGATTTGTTGCCTAAAAGGCGAATTTATGAAAAATCATAAATTGTAATAACTTGCAAAATGTTGATGATAAAAACCTAATTTTTGGACTGTAGCTTCCTTATATTATCCTTCGACTGCAATAAAATAATTGCTAAAAACTTCATAGCCATTGAAACTTATAGGTAAATCTTCAAAAAATAGGGTTTCATCCACTTTTTCCCAAATCGATGCTCTGATACCACTTGATAAGAACCATACATATTATAATGGAAACAATATAATGCAAAATATAGATCTCACACAACACTAGAGATGTTTGTGGGCTAATACACCCTAATATCCAATATATGTTGAAGTAGAGTAAACCCTTGAGGTAAGGTAACACCATGCAATACTCCTTATGGAATAAGCCACTCCATGCTATATCCCAAGAGATACCAAATGTAATATCATACTTCACACATATCTTACAATGATAATCACCTCCTTTATATTGACCTCCTCCTAATAATACAATGGAGGGGTAATTCTAATGAAGGCTACTCAACTCCTAATATAATTAATTACACAAGTTTTATACATGACTCAATATAACTAACTTAAGGGATGTTTGCCACATGTCAAGACATCTCCATCCATCTAAATATATTATAATATCACATCCCTAAGTACATAACATCTCCATCCATCTAAATATATTATAATATCACATCCCTAAGTACATAACATATTGTGGTTGCGTCTTGTACAAAATAAAATGCTTCACATAAATAATTTAGGCTAATTAAATAAATACACTTACACACAACTGTCATATACTAATTAGCTAGGACTAATTAATAAACTAAAATAAATGTTATAATTAAATAAGTAGCTAAGGGTACTTAGCTATAAAATTGATGGAGAATGAATGCTGCACAAAATTGATTATCTTTGTTAGAGAATATGTTGCCTTTGTTTGAAAAGTGCCTCAGAATCCAAGTAAACCCAAAATAATAAAGGTTGATCTTAAGTGGTGCAAATTTGATTTGCTTGGCTGATTTGATCCATGTCTTGTGGGAATGAACTAACAATATATATACACATGTAAACCTACTCATCTTCGCTCTTTTGGTATATGAATGTATCAAGGGGGTGATTATGAATACCTTTGAGAGATTTCCAACTCAATAGGTCAACTTCCTTGATAGGTTAAGTTAATAGTGATGAGTGATATTGAAGGCAACATACACAAACATGCATGCGATTTGTATGATGATGATATAGATTTTGTCATTTTAGAAATTGAAAATGTATAATCTAATAATTCTCTTTGATGTTCTTTATTTTTTTCCTTTTAAAATCAAGTGCACAATGAATGTCTTTAAGTAACATGAGATATCAGCATGTCACACATATATGTGTTAAGTTGGTTCATAAATGCTACTAGGAAGAATCAAGAAAATTGGGACTCAAGTTAGATAATTTGAATTTTGGGTTTATTCATGCATGTTGCAAGATTAAACCAAATCAAAATGAACCATGGGATAAAATGGTAATATTGGGATAGGAAGCGAGTGTATGGAAGTAAGTACAAATGAGAGCGCAAAAATGATTAATAAATGATGACTATATTAAAATAGTATGTCAGAATTTACATTGCTGCATTTATGCCTCGAAGCCAGGCGCAGTTGAGCACAGGGCTGCCCGCGGCCCCAGCTCACCGACCTCGCATGCAGGTTCGTGGGGGCCTTCGGGCTGGTTGCAGCGGGCAGAGCCGTTCCGGGTGTCTTTTCCTTGCTCTCATCTCTGCGGGTGCGCTAGGTATTCGGGTCAAGGCCGGCTTTTTCCTCTTCCCTTTCTCCTCGCGCTTAAAGCGCGTAGAGGAGCTTTTGGGCCACGCCGTGAGAGGCCTTCATTGCTAGGGCTGGCCCTCGTGGGCCGCAGCTTAGGGCGCGGAGGGTGTGGCAGGCCACTCTTCTTTTGCCGCTGCTGGGTTCTTTTGTGGTATGGCCTTTCTCCTGTTGTTTCCTTTGTATCTTAAGTAGCTTCATGCAAGTTACCCCTTTTGGTGGTGGCTTGTGGGGGCGTAGCTTGGAGTGAGGCCGTTTCTCTTGTGGTCTCGAGGGTTTGCTGCCTGTTTGGGTTTTCTTCTTCTCACCTATGGCCCAAGGGGAATCGTCAGGGACTGGACCCAAGCTTGATTTCCGTTCTGCTGTGGGCTCGAAACCCTTGCTTCAGGGGTCTAAAATTTTTGATAATACTTTATTTGCTCTAAACTTGGAGAAAAACGAGATGGGTTCTTCTGGGGGATTTTGCTGGCCAAAGATTAATGGATGCCTGGAGAGGTGCAAAGAGAGGCTGAATGTTGTGATTCCGATGGAGATGCTCGCGGAATATATTGAGTATTACTCTCGACATTCCCTATACTGTAAGTTTTTGGGGCTGAAAATCTCATTGCAATTTTTGGAGACTTGGGCTCGGCAAACTTGGCTGCCCGAAGGTGAGATGGAGATCAGGCTCCTTGCAAACAACTATTTTATGGTGACCTTCGACTGCATGGTAGCCTATGATCAAGGTTTTGAAGGAGGCCTTAGTTTTCTACAACCAGTGGGTTTGTTTATCGTCAGGCATGTGCTTTGATCCCGCGTAAGAGATCTTAGTAGGGTTCCCTGCTTAGTTGATACAAGGCTTCTGGGCCGAAAGTGTCAGCGAGATGATGTCTTGTATCTCAGCCTCACGCTTGGTAAGCCGGGTGGATCTTCGCAGACATGGGCGTAAATACTTTTGCTCGCTTTGTGTGGAAATTGATTTAAGTAAACCCTCACGAATTTTGAGGCTTTAGCAGGATCTTTCATTGATTCAACAGCCTTGGACTATGAGATTCTACCATTCGTGATGTCGCTTAGGTGTCAATGGAAGTACGCCACTGCATGAAATGCCCAAGGGCTGTGCCTTTTGGAGGACACTTTCACGCCCAGAGTAGACAGGCAAGGGCCCTATTCAGTAGTGGGCTGAGGGAAGGCTTTATTCCTGTCAGATCTCGGAATAGGAATAAGGGGCATAAAAGAAGTATAAAAGAGAGACAGGAGGAGGATACTTTTAATAGATTTGAGGTCTTGGAGGATCTTAATCAACAGGAAGTGAATCCAGGGTTGGTGGATTTAGATCAAGGAGTTTTGGGAACTGAACATCAGGAGCAAATGGTTGAACTGGTGCAGGAAAACCATCAGGTGGTGGGCTTGGGCTCACAAGAGGCTGAGATTGTTGGAGGAGGCTCTGGTCCAGTGGGGCTTGGGCCCATGGTCTCTCCTGATCCTCTAGTGGATGGGACCGCTCACTTTGAATCGGAACCAAAGATGGAGGCTCAGAAAGATTCAGGCAGCGTTGTGGTGAAGGATAATGAGGTTGTCTCTCATTCTGTGCGGCGGTCTGGCTCAGAGGCAGGAAAGAACAGTAAGCCATCTCCTCATCTGGGTATATTGCAGAAAGATCTTAAGAAAGGAGGGGCAGAGAAGGTCGCTAAGTTGGGTAGGAAAAAGGACTTGGAGAAGATTAAATTGATAGGGGAAAATCTAGTGGATTCAGGGTCAGTCAAGACTTTGGACTCTCATTTCTCAGGTTCTCTGAGATGATTGTTCTATCATGGAATGTTAGGGGCTTAAACAGTGGCCCTCGACAAAAAGCTGTTCGGCATTTGATCAGATGTCAGTCTCCTGATATGCTCTTTTTGCAAGAAACCAAGCTTTCTGTAGATTGTATGATGGGTATTATGCCCAAGCTTTGGGTGAACGGAGAGTGCCAGTGTATTGGTGCTCAGGGTGCTTCTGGAGGAGTGGCCTGCTTATGGAATCCTCAGAAGATTTGCCCCCAGTGGTGGGTGTCCTTCAAATCCTCTATCTCTTTGGTGGCCTCTTGCTATGAATCTGGTGAATTGGTTATGTTCTCCAACATCTATGCGCCGGTGGATATGCAGGGCAAGCAAATTTTGTGGTTGAATATTCGCTATGTTCGAAGTATGGATCCTTTTCTTCTGTGGATCATTGGGGGTGACTTCAATGCTATCACAGAGATTGCTGAGAAACGGGGTGGTACTATGAGGTTGGAGGCCTCTGCCATCCTTTTCCAGGACAATATTTCTCTTTTGAATCTGGTTGATATCAAGCCTGGTAATGGTCATTTTACCTGGAACAATCGGAGGCCTGGTGAAAACTGCATTGCTGAACGGTTGGATCGGTTTCTGGTTTCTTGTTTCTGGGTTGGGGATATGTGGGCTTCTTCCTCGGAGATTCTTGACTGGAGGGGCTCAGACCATTGGCCTATAAAGATTACTATCCTCTCAGCTAGGCGGCCTTTCAAGCCTTCCTTTAAATTCCAACTTATGTGGCTGCGGGATCCTGAACTCCATGATTTCATTGCTCGGTGGTGGCAGGAGGGTAGACCTTCCTTTGGTACAGCAATGTATGTCTTCTCTAAGCTTCTTCAATTTGTTAAGTATAAGATTAAACATTGGAATAGGAATAGCTTTGGCAATATTTTTAAAGCCAAGTCAGTTGCTCAAGCTAAACTGGATGGTGTAACGAGGGTAATTAGGGAGATTGGGGTGTCTGAGAGCCTGTTACAGGAGGAATCTAGGGCCTTGAAAGCTTTGGAAGAATGGGAGCTACGAGAGGAGATCTTTTGGAAACAAAAATCCCGGATTGATTGGATTAAGGACGGGGATAAAAACTCTGCCTTCTTCTTTCAGTCTGTTAAGGCGCGAAGGCATGGAAACTCTATTCCTGTCTTGAACACGGATAGAGGAGAGATTCTTACTTCTCATCAACGTATCTCAGAGGAAGCTGTGCACTATTTTTCTTCCCTATTCAGAGAGGAGCTACAGGGGAATTCGGTGGAGGAGGCTCAGGTCCTTTCTTGTATTCCTCAGTTAGTGTCGCGAGAGATGAAGGAGGATCTTATGGGTGAGATTACTTTAGAAGAGCTGGAAAGGACGGTGTTTCAAATGAAGAAAGGAAAATCCCCTGGCCCGGATGGCTTCCCGATTGAGTTTTTCCAGGAATTCTGGGAGATCATTAAAATTGATTTATTAGAGGTGGTCAAGGAGTCGCAGCGGAATAAGCAAATGTTAAAGGCCCTGAATGCCACTTTTTTGGCTCTTATTCCCAAGTGTGATGGGACTGATAGGTTGAGTCGGTTCCGACCTATCGCCCTTTGCAATGTGGTGTATAAGATTATTACAAAGCTAATTGCTAATAGGTTGAAAAAGTGGCTGCAGTTACTCATTTCTGAGGAGCAAAGTGGTTTTGTGGAGGGTCGACAAATTCTAGATGGGGTGGTTATAGCCACTGAGACCATCCACTCTATGGCTATCTCTAGAGAAAAGTCTATGTTCATCAAACTTGATATGGCAAAGGCTTACGATAGAGTCTGATGGTCTTTTCTTCAAAAGATCCTGGCTAGATTCGGATTCGGAGATGATTGGATTCAATGGGTTATGAGTTGTGTCACTTCTGTTTCTTTCTCTGTTTTAACTAATGGGGAGCATTCTGAGTTGTTTGCGGCTTCTCGCGGGATAAGGCAAGGTGATCCTCTCTCCCCTTATTTGTTTATTCTTCTTGTGGAGGGATTGGGACGCCTTTTGAGACGTCAGGTGGAGCTGGGCTTTATTCAGGGATGGAAGTGGGGGGGTGATTTACCCCCTCAATCACATCTGCAGTTTGTGGATGATACTGCCTTGATGGGGGCTGCCACTATTCGGGAGGCAACAAACTTTCGCAGGGTGTTGGACTTGTACCTTGGGGCTTCGGGTCAATCAATTAATGATGACAAATCTTCCATCTATTTCTTCAATACTCCGGGTCCTATCCAGAGGAGAATAGCTCAAGTTCTTAGATTCCAGATTGGGTCCCTTCCTATGTCTTACCTTGGATTTCCTATTGCGGTGGGTAGACTAACAAGGGAGTCATGGCAGCCTATCTTGGATAAACTGCGGTCAAAGGTCACTCACTGGACCACCAGATGGTTGTCCTTTGCTGGGAGGGTTCAGTTGCTGAAGTCTGTGATCCAGGCTCTTCCCATTTATCGATGTATGCTACAGGTGGCCCCTAAAGGTTTTGTGGCAGAATTGGATTCACTGGCTCGACAGTTTTTATGGGCAGGCAACTTATTGTCTTCTAAGTGGAGTTTGGTTCGATGGGACATAGTGTGTTGCCCTAAGCAGTTGGGGGGCTTGGGTTTGAGGCAACCCGCTCTGGAAGGGTTGGCTTTGGCAGCAAAACTTTATTGGAGGTGGTGCACAGAGAAGGACAGGGTTTGGGCTAGGATCCTTTCCTTTAAGTATATTCAGGGCGCTCCTGGGGAAGATATCTCGCGTTATCCCTTGGTTGGTAAAGGATCTGTGGTTTGGGCTACCCTTAAGAAGGGAGCTCCGCTCATTAAAGATGGCTTATTTTGGATCTATCGGCGGGGGACTGAGGTCCATTTTTGGCACGACTCTTGGGATGGCCATCCTCCCATCCTCTCTCAGTTCCCTAATTTGGTGGCCTTGAGCAGGCGTTTCAGTGATGCTAGCTGGACGAGGGTAAGTGATTTTAAGGTGTTTTCTTTACAAGGTCAGCTTATGAGAGCTAGATGGAAGACTCCTGAGGAGTGGCCAGTGATTGGTATGGCTGAGGAGCGTAGGGATCTATATAATATTCTTTCAGGTAGGCAGTGCAACCCCCTCAGAGATAAGGATGTTCTTGCTTGGGCGCCTAATCCAAAAGGTCACTACATGGTGGCGTCGGGTTATCGGAGATTGCATTCTCAAAGGATTGAGGGGGCGGAAGTCCCTTGGTGGAAAAAGGTGTGGAATAAGTTTTCTTGGCCAAAATGCAACAGCTTTGCCTGGATTTTGACCTGGAACAGGTGTTTGACTTGGGACAATATTCAGAAGCGTGGGTTTCAGGGCCCGTCGAAGTGTGTGTTGTGCGAGAATGGGATTGAGGACTCTTCACATCTGTTCTTCCGGTGTCCTTTCTCCCTGTATATTTGGCATTCTTGGTGGGGTGTTTGGAATAGCCCCTGTGTTCATGCTTCCTCCTTAATGGAGTTTTGGACTAGCCTGGGTAGGCCTCCCTCGATGGCCTCTTTTTTGCAGGATGCGTGGCAGGCTGGCCCTATCTTTCTGTTGTGGCAGATTTGGCTAGAACGGAATAGGAGGATTTTCAAAGGGGAATGGTTACAGGTTCAACAGGTGTGGCTTAGAGTTCTTGGGATGGTTCAGGAGACAATTCAAGCTAAGGGTGTCGGGGAGCTGCCTCTTGAGAAGCAAGATGCAGAGTTGGTGGCACGGCTGGGTATTCAGGGGTTTACCCCTACTGCTTCGAGGGGCCAGAAAGGTAGGGGAGTGGGACAGCGTGTCCAGCGGCAAGGGAAGTGGCAACGTCCCCCTGTGGGAATTTTGAAGGTTAATACTGATGGCTCTTCCAAAGGAAATCCTGGTCCTGCTGGAGTTGGGGGGGTTGGCAGGGATTCTTCTGGTTCTGTGGTTTTCCTTTTTTCCATTCATAAGGGAACACAGACGATCAACCTCATGGAAGGATGGGCAATTCTTCATGCCTTGGAGAGGGCCTTTGAGCTGGGGTGGCGTAGAGTTATTTGTGAATCTGATTCTCAGGTTCTGGTTAATTTACTCAATAAAGGAAGAATGTCAGAAGTGAACTGGCAGTTGGCGGTGTTGGTGCAACAAATTTTGTAGATTGGCAATCTTATGGAGAAGGTGTCTTTTGTCCATATTCCGCGAGAGTGGAATAGGGCAGCTGATTGTTTGGCCAAGTGGGCTGCAGAGCATCCAGAGGATTGGGAGATTGAGGATTGGGCTCAGCTACCTCAGGAGCTTAGTTCGGATTTGGAGAGGGTTCTTGCGGAGGACAAAGGGGGCATTGATTGATTTGTTTTTGGGTTCTTTGGTGTTTTTTTACCCTTTTCGGGCATCTGCCTGTGACTTGGTTGTAATGCTGGTTTCCGTTTTTCAATAAATTTTTACCTTTGGGAAAAAAAAATAGTATAGTATAAGAACAAATAAAACTGAATAAAACCGAATCATAAACCAAAACCTAACATGAAACTAAACCACTTAATAATGTATTATCACATTAAAACATTACACTCAAATAAACACAAAACTAAATATAAAATAAAATAAATATACTAATTTCACCATTACACCTCTAAATGTATTCCTTAAAAAAAAAAAAACTTTCCTTCAAATTGGGAAAAAAAACTTTTGCCGTTTTGCCTCCAGAATCCTATACTACAAAAAAAAAGCCTCTGCTGCCCTTTACTAAGGGTAGATATCTTTACGCTCAAATTCCTTAAAGTTGCTATTTCGAAAAACTTTTGTTGAGAACAGCATTTACTTCAATTGCCAAAAGCTTTCGTAGCCGATTACTATTGAAAACCGTCTCGATTTAGCAAGCTATTGTCTATACGAGTTCTGAACATATTCGAGCGGTTTCATTCTTTGTTCACAATAATTCTTTTCCAGACCATTTCCAGGTAAGATTTGCTTTCTTCCCGTTTACAGAAAGAAAGGAAGGCCCATTTAATGCTAATCGTTTATCGTAATTTTTTTTTCTTGTTCTAGCTGCTTGTCTGTTTTTTCCTTTAAAAAAATTGGTAAAGTTTTCATGCTTCACAAAACATATTTATTGTATCTTCAATCTAGGCCATCATTACGAATGGTTAGCTTGCCAAAGAACCAAGTTATATGCAACAATCTTAGCATGGCCTCTTAAATCATGGCATTTTTAGAAAAAAATAGTTCATCCCATTGGGTAGGTTTTGGCTTGGGTTTTTGTTTGGCTAAATAAAAAATGACAGTTACCTCAATCTGAGGTAATTATGGAAAATGTTTTGGACTAGCCAGGACCATCAGATTAGCATACTTGGCGCTGCAGTTCCAAGCTAACAGCCCCTTTGCGGCAAGGAAAACTTCAATCATGAAAAAAATGTATATGCAGTGAGTGATACTTATAGTGTAGGTGAATCATTTTAGTTTGGAAAATTAAAAAATATATGTATTATAAGTCAATTTTCGAGTTCTTAAAAGACATGAAAATACATATTGTAGGTCAATCTTTTAAATTTAAAATATATAAAATAAAATATATATGCTTGAAATATGTATTGTAGATGAATCTTTGAGAGCTCAAAATAATATATAGGTGAATCTTTTAATTATGCATCCAACTTATGTAGAAATTCAGGACTTGTATTGACGGCAGTTCTGCTCCACAAAAAATTGCACTCTGTTATACTGTGAAGCCCATGTTCATTTTCTCAGCACTGAGGAATGGATTTTTTGCTCTACTGGGCCCCAATCTGCAGGAAAAAGAAATTCAATACACTTTTTGTATGTCGTTTTGATTGATGGAGACCAATATTGAAGTGCTATGTACCCTGCTTTTGGTATTTCAAAATGTCAAAACTGAGTTGTTATCACGTGATAGTACAATTTTTGAGGATGGCATAATGAGGAACTCTTTCTTTGTCAATCAGTAGAATTGAAATTTAGAAATCATAAAAATTAATTTGGGAAGTCAAAATGGAATTCTTATCTGTACCAGAAATAACAATGATATATATATGAGGAAATCTATAGGTTAATTAATGTTCATAGACTTCGATCAACTGCAACATGGCAATCCTGATGATTTGAAAATTAGGATAGATATTTGATTCCTAATTCATCAACAAAGGCCTTAACATGGTTAAAACAAAAGAACATAAGGTTTCCACAGTCCATGAAATTAACTAAGAAGCCTCTGGAAAAACTGTTAATTCAATTTTTTGATGCAAAAATTGAATATACAGTTTTTTTCAGAAGCCTTTTACTTAATGCTTAAACTAATAAATGGTAAATCGGATTTCTATTGCTGTTCCTTAAGTGCTTGTTTAAGAACAGTTTCTAAAAGCATAGAATTATGAAGCTACCCAAAAGCTGGAATCCATGATAGCAGTTGCATAACATGAAATTGATGAAGTAAATGGCAAGACTCAATCACATGAAGGGAGCTGTTACTAGGGAAATCCCTTTGGGCTGAAAACTCTAGCAATGTGGGGATGTGTCTCCTTATATCAATGTAAAACAGTAAGAATTACAAGCTAGTTGCTTCCGGGGATCAAGAAACCTGTGGCACAGATACAACCCTTCTACAATGCTCTTAAAAGCTTTTCCTTCCATGAACTCACTGAATCAATATACTTCACTCCCACCTTCAGCTGTATAAGCCTTCAACAACTGTACATGGTTTTGCAAGAGCTCACAGAACATATTTATGGTTATACAAGAACACAAATGATGATGAAGACTCAAAAAATTCTCTTCACTTTTACAGTTGGAAGGTAGAATGCCATTGCTTCTCTTCTGGATGGTTGAGTTCATTGTTTGTCTTACTCAGGAGATTTGGTAGTATCTGTTGGAGAGATTCATAGGTTGCTGAATTCACCAGCTTAGACAGCTCACATCAGGCAGATTTAATGTCTCTCGAATCTGACTGATTCAGACTTATTTACAGGCGGCAGAGTCAGAAGCCTGATGAAGCAGTTGTTCAAAACTGGCAAGGCCCCTGAACGTTCAGACCATCCTCAGGGCCTTTCTTATTTATCTTCAACCACTCCAGATCTTGTTCTTTCAACAATCTGTTCATCAAATATTACTTATCTTCATCATTCCAAGTATGAGTGCATACGTGGTCAAACAAACCATAAGAAATTGACTATGACAGAATCAAATTGAATCACTTCGAGTATGAATAAATGGATGCGGATCATCTGCCCTTCTCAAAACAGCTTGTAACAACTTACACTGCTTTACATAAAGTTTTAATATCCTTGGCATAAATTATATGCTATGTTGGATAAGGATATCTTATGACCAATGTGTGATACATGTTACTGTAGTTTAATGAAGATAGAGAAAATTTAATGGATTATATTGTAGCACATTCCAATTTATAAATGGAAGAAGATCCCAAATTAAATTTCAAATCAGAATGCAGTTCATCCTGTAGTAAAAGAGAGTACAGAATATATTGATGTTAGATTGTATATGCAACGGATTAAATTTTAGCACATTCCAATTTATATGAAAGAAGATCCCAGGCTAAAATTTAAATCAGAGTGCAGTTCATCCTGCCATGAAAATGAGTCCAAAATATATTGATGCTAAATTGTGTACCATGGAGGCGACCTCGTCAAGGCAGTAGATGCCATGGATTTCAATTTTTGTTCTATTTTGAGTTATTAAGTCCTTTAAATTAAAGACATTAAATTTTCACAATCTATGTAATTGAATTTGAAAGCTTCTTGTAAACATTTTTTCATCAACATTTCGGATCATACACTATAATTCATCATTAGGATAAAGTGAGCTAGAGAAGAAAATTAATGAGTAAATAGCAGACTGAACCCACTAAATAGTGGATGGGGATGAAATGGCACAAAGACCAAGACACAACTAGGGGGGTTAGAGGAGAAGAGCCAACTTTAAACTCATATTATGAAAAGAAAAAAGGCAAAGCCCAAAAATGACTAAAGATGAAAGTGGCAAAGGTAAAAGATTATGTTTAAAAGGCCAAAAACCGGCAGATGCAATTAAATAAGTGAAAGCATGGATGCATGTATATCTCTATATGAATGTATATATATCTATTGGTATTTATATCTATACAAAATAATAAATGTATGCATATATATGTAGATAAATGAATATGATGCATATATGTATGTATGTAAATGTCTATAAAAATGTATGAATATATATGTATGTGTATATATATATTTCTGGCAAGGTGCCTACCCCCATTAGATTAAATCAAAATCAAAAGATTACAATTAGTTTGCTTGACTAGAATCAAGCTCGCATTAGACCAACTAAGGCTTATGATGAATCAACTTCATAAGCCCAAAGGCCATTTCTTGTAACCTCTCAATTTGGGGAGGAGATGAAAGAGAGGGGAGTTGGCTAACATAAAAAGCATATACCTCCATGTTGTTCGTCACAATCTCGTCCATAAATAGAGTAATGGCCTGACATAGGTCCTCATTTCCCATATCCTCACCGATAAAAATCATGCCACCAACCAACCCAATTATCGAAAATTTGTGTAGAGCCAAAATGGCCGCATTAGCCTCATCTCAAAAACACAGGAGAACAATGTTATTAACCGCTAGCATTTCCCAACAATCCTCCCCCATTGTTTGAACAATGTTGTATATGAATTTTTCCAACATTACTTCATCATGAATATTAGATTCCCCTAGAATTTTCTCCTCAATGATCTCTCGAATGGCTATCTCAACCACATCAGAATCTAGAAGGAAAACACGTTGAATTTGGGATGAAATATCAACATGAGAGCATGCACATATATAGCTAGGCACAAGTATCCTTTCAGCTATCTTTCAACAGTGTTCACACTTGAGGAAGAATAAAAAGAACACAAAGAGAGGCTCGAGGTGTTACAAACCATTCCGGTTGTATGAGCAAAGATTCTTGACAAAGAGAGAAATTTTTGCTGTCAAACAACCACTTCATGATCTTCCTGTAATCCTTCTCTGGAGTTATTGGTACTAATAATCTTTGATAGACTAGCTCAATCCATTGCGTTCCTTAAAAACAAGGACTCAACTGCTTGACGAATGCCATGGTTAGAAAGTGAATTGACTGCGTGATTTTCTTCTTGATAGACATATCTGATGGAAAAATTGCCAATTAAATCAAGGTATGGTTGGATATGTTTGACCCACTTGGAAAGTTTCCAACTGATTGCTTTCCTAGAGGCAATAGTATGAATCACGATTTGCGAATCGCCTTCAATGTCCACCAATGTTATATTCTCCTTCACACAAATTTTCAATCCTTCCAATAGGGCACCAAATTCTACTTCATTATTGGTTCCATCCAATAATTTGACTGAGCATGCCCAATACATGGATCCCCGTTCATTTCTAAGAATACACCTTGCACCAGAAACATTGGGATTCCTCTAGAGGCCTTGTCAAAATTGAGTTTCAATCTTTCACACAGGGGGGGCCATCCATTTTGCATTTTTTCTGCTTTGCCTTATTATCAATCTCAATCTTTGACTTGATAGAACAAATAAAGGAGGGAGCCTTTAGTAGTGACCATATTTTGCTTATCAAATATATGTGTATATATGCATATGTAAATATTTATATATATGATATATGCATATATATACACACATACATGCACAAATACAAACTTACAAGGGTAATGAAAGAGAACAAAAAATATGAAGGGGGAAAGAGACCTATCAATGTGAGGAAAAAGAAGTAGCGAATATTCTTGAAGACAAATAGAACTAAATAGATGCAAGCTAATAGACGATTATCAGAGGGATCTAATGTATAACAATCTAAGGAAGTATACACATGTATTGGAGAAAATATGTATGCCATACAAATGCATATATAGGTAAGAGAACAAACATACATATATGTGCATGTGTGTATAAATGCTTGTGTATGTATTTATGTATGCATATATTTAGATATGTGTATATGTATTTTACATATATGTACATATATATGTGTATGTGTGTGTGTGCGTGTATGTATATGCATATAAGTACATATTTATTAAGTCCTTGTCAAAGTGTTGGTATTTTAATTTGTCCTTTTCCAAGACATGTTAAATTAGACATTGTGTATGGTTAAACCATGAATAAGGGGAAGCTCCTTGATACTTCAGTAAACCTAAAACCTTAAGTAGTAAGTAGAACTTACAAGTATGCACACTGTTCAATATTTATAAGGGGGTTTCACATTAATATGTTTTTGCCTTGGTTGCAAGTGCCAAATTTTCAACAATCAAAGCTTGCCATGAGATTTTTAGATTTAAAGAAGGTAAACTAATTCAAGCACGAATAGAGACAACTTCCTACTTGTTAAAGAAAAAACCAATATTTGGTTGTGAACAAAGGTTTAAACAAGAAACATAGATCGATGCGAACTACTTGCTAAAACAGAAACCAACAAAACTACATCAACAAAGAATTAAGCAAGTGAACTCCCTATGATTCATGAAATAAACAACTAACTTGCATAAAAAGATTGCAATTTAGAAAGACGATTTTGCCAATACTAAACTTGACGAATACAATTTTCTATCGATTTAATTCATGAAATTACAAACAAGCAATCAGACTAACAATAGGTTCAACTTGAATAATAGCTTTTGCAACATAAGTGTCATTTCCACCGATGTTTATTAACAAAAAAACAAAACACTCTTGACTCCAAAGATTGAATAAAGATTTCCACAACATAGGCTTGACATTCAGTTATCCTTCATTCACAAAACAGAATAAAGTTTCACTAAAATTTTAGCATCATAAGCCTGCCGTCCCCCATAAATCTAAATTATTTTCTCAAGACACTTATTTATAAGCTCTTAAGAGGCAAATTTAAAGGAGAAATAATTAAAAAATAATCCCATTTAAATTCTGCTTTAAAGCAACTCTTTCCCTATCTAGTAAACAAATAATTAAATAAAATCGTAAAAATAAGTTCTCATCTGTGCGTTTCAGAAAAATAGCAATTTTTACCATTTGAGTTATATTTAAAAATAAAAAATAACTTTGACTTGCAAGTTTGGTTGAATCCTCCAAACTTTGGCAAAATTTTACGAAAGCCTATGCAATTTGTTGAGCACTTCTTGTTTTCTTAAACACTCTTGAAACTAAATGATCAACCTCAACATCTTGATATCAACTCCTCTAGGTTGGATGCCAAATGAGTTTTTGCCAACAGAATGTTGAACTTGTTGATCTGTCTAATATGGCAAAAAACCCTCATTCATAATGATTCAACATCTGCTGAAGCTGTCATATAAGTGTTTGAAAACCTTGATTGATTTACTTGATTTGGCAGAGGGGAAAGGATTTTGCTTTGTATGTGAATGCAAAAACTTTGAAAACCTTGCCCATGGCTAACCTCTGTATGATTTATACTGTTATTTACTCTTCTCCTTGATCAAATCGCCTTATTTCAGCGCCCAATCCTTGATTTAGCCAATTTTCCTCTTTGGCAAAACTTTGTCTTACATTCACTACACTTGGATGCACTTTTTCCATGGCTAAACCCTTCAAATTGTGCACCAACTACAAAACTTGTTCCATCCCTTCTTTTTATCTTGTCTCCATCAATTCAATGTTAGGTTCCTTTGGATGACTTTGTGATTTGCTGGCTGAAACTTCTCTTGTTATTTCTCCGTAGGCATGGTTGAAGGAATTGTGAATTCATCTTAGCATCCATCTATTTCCTTGTTTTCATAGGTTAGATCTTTGTTGAAGTCTTCCTTTGTAAAAGTTGTTAGTGTGAAAAAGATTAAGGACAAGACAAATTAACAAATTTTGACTAGAAGAAAATTGATTGACTTGTCCTCAATGTGTTACCAATGATTTATGCACTATTGACTAACAAAAGGAAGCCTATAAATGGAGTTTTATATGGGTACAATGTAGTGACCACCCTAGAACTGAAACCATTTTTCTTTCCAAAACCCACATGTGTTTTTGACTTCTAACATGCAGGCATTCCGTCAAACACTTTGCAGGGCTGCTGTTTCTGCTCTTTGTTTAATGGAGTTGAAGAGTTTTTGTTTAAAATGTTTTCAATGAAAGTTTCACCCATTGCCTACAGAAATAATTTCTTCATTCAAAGCAAATTTAATGCATGTACATATTCAATAGAAATTGTAATATTTTTCATCTATGGCTGCTACCAAACATTACAATAACTTTCATCAACTGTACATTATTCAACATTTAATATATCATTTTGCTGACCTGGAAATGAAGATGCCAAATTGCCTTTTCATTACTGCAGTTCCAGCAAGGGTACAAGTCCCATTTAAAGTGTACGGCAGCCTTTAAAAGCCTGTACAACAGCAACTTCAGGAATATGCATTTGTCTGAGTGTTGAATGGCTGTTTTTTCCCTGCTTTTTTCCCTTCCCTTAATCCCACGTCACTTCCCAAACTCCTTCAAAAACTGTTGCGACTCCTTTATAATGAAGCAGCTGATAGACAAGGTAGTGGCAGTCTCCAAGATGAATTTGAACCATATTAAAATCTTCAATTCATGCCCACGTCGCCTTAGCTATCAATTTAAGTGATTTGATACATTTTTAAGGAATTTTGGCTAGCTAAAATTTTCCGCGGCAACCTTGTTCTTTTCTAAAAAACTCTTGAATAAGTGCTGCAGCTATTCAATGAAGGGCGACTAAGTTTAATGCCTGTGATAGTTTATGGAAAAAACTGTTGACTTCCAACTATTTGCATGGCCATATTCAGATCTGTACGTTTCCTTTAAAAATACTGGAAAAGTTCAGGAAATAATATCACAGCCAATATATATTAAAATCTTTTCCTGTAAACTCTACAAATAATAAATAATTTATCTTCCAGTCCACTTCCACAAATCTATCAATTTTGTCTTGCTGGGCAAGACTTCACAAAATTGTGAATATGAATCCTTCTATTCAATTCTGAAAACCAAACCGTGAAACCTATGTGTAGTTTTTGAGTGAAACCATCAATCCATCAAGAAAGATCTTTCACTTTCACAACCAATGTCCTCTATGAAGGTTTTCGTCCTCACAAAGCCCTTAGATGAACTCAGTTCAACCAACAATAACCTGTTCTCAAAATTCTCCAGCATAAACTAAAAAACGAACTCAAAAACACTTTTATTCATTCTTCCTTAACTCCCACGCCCTTTCTTGGAAATTAAAATATTTACTTTTATTTAAACATTCCCTTTATAGCTCCAATTTGGATGCCTCCCCCCCTTAAAGTATGCATTAATTTCACTTTTAAATATAAACTTTACGTCCTTAGGTGCCACTTTATAAAGTCCCCTTTTTAATATTTTAAATAAACACCAAGCTAAATATTTTATTTAACTTTATAACATTAGCGTTTAAATTAAAATAATATCCATGATTAAAATTAACACCAAACAACATCAAATGCAACAACCGACTAACCCAAGGTGTAATTGCCGCCAATAGAACAAGTCGGTGCCCAAGCTTGAGACTTAACTAAAAATCGCCATAACGGACCAAACTTTGAAAATGCTTCCAAAAGTGTCATTAGGCATCATCTGACAAACTGAGCTCAAAGCAACACTTGGAAACACCAAAGAGGCTGATCTGCGAAGAGTCGAAGACTCTAAGACCTGAGGAGCTCCCTAAACAAGCCACATTAGCCTACAGGAACCCGAAGAATAGGCTAACAGTCTCCAATTGACTAGGCCTAGAGAGGTGACATTACATGCAAACAATTAACTCTTTTTGGGGACCATGGGACAAGCTTGGGCCATAGGAGAACTATAGAATTTCTGGGATAACAAGTGACTAGTGTCTTATCTATGAGCAATAGAGTCAAGGCTATTATCTAACATCTCAATAGACAACTAACTTGAAACAATAAGTAGACACATCACTAGAAAGGGAAAAATGTTACACACGATGAATATAGGAAAAAAACAACTACCTACCTGCGGATATAAGGGAATAGAATAACTAGACAAAGTTGTTAGTGGGCTGTGAAAAGTAACAGCCCTTTTGTTTGAGTTGGGGTTTCAACCATGTTAGCTCATGTTTTGGAAAACACTATGAAATGTTCATGAAGAAGGTTTAGGTGGGTAGGAGCAATCATGAAGCAAAATTTTTAGCACAAATCGATTGATGTCCTTTGGTTCTAGATGATCTTCTTTGAAAAGGAAAAACCTTTCAAGCATATATATATATTGTACTTCTTTTCGAGGTATCTAGCAAGATCTTGCTGTTGTCTTGTAGTGTTGTTCTTTGCACCACAATCCTTAAGCAATTATTCATTGCAAAAACAATGCACGACATCCAAAAGATTAGAAACATGGATACAAATTGTGATAAGGATATATGTTAGCCGCTTGGAGAGAGCTAATGTGATTGAGGTGGTACGGAACTTAATGGTTTATACATGATTTGAATGGTAGTGTGTTTAGTTTGTTAACTTCCAAACACAAACAAATAAATCAGCACAACGATCCAAAACAACACATAACTCTAAAAATCAATGCCAATACTAGAAACAAACAATGCATAGTCTAAGGAGTAAGTTGCAACCATGGTAAATACTAGAAATATTCAAAACATTGCTCAATGACTAGGCAATATGTAGCATGGGTTTAGCCCATGTGATATTCTTTTTTGAACCGTTGGATTAGAAATGGATCTAATGGTTGTGGCTCCATTTTAATGTGTTAGAAGAACTTATTTTAAACTAGTGTGCCATTGGCTAACCTCTCCACCTTAGCACTTCCTTCAACCAATGGTGCATCATGTTGAGTTTGTTAGATGTGTTAGCTTTTAAAAGATGCACCATTGGTCAATCTATGCCAAGTTGGCTTGTGGCCCGATAAGTAGCTAAATCTTTTCTCATCCCTGGTTCTATGGAAGCAAGCTTGAATTCATAGTTGAGAGAACATAAGTCAGTCATGATTTTATTAAAGTCTTTTAAGTTTTTATTAATTTTTTTTTTAAAGTTAAGGGTGTGAGGCATGCGGGTTTAAGAAAGGAAAGCTACAAGACAAGGAAATAAAATAAAGTTAAAGCTTTATAATTTGCATGCATTCAATACATAAAGCAAAAGCTACAGGTAAACAAAAAAAAAGTTGCAGGTAAACAAAATGAAAAGTGGGAAAAAGTGAAGAAGACTCCAATTGATTGGGGATAAGATTTTGCATGCGATAAAGGATTCTTTTTCAAGATTTTTCTATTCTTCTCAAATCTTCTTCTTTTCTTCTATAAAAGTTTAATTATACATGGGGATCTTTTATTGGCGAAGCCCTGTTACTTTGGCAATCAAGCCTTTATTGAAAATAATCTGTAATCATTGAGCTTAATAACATTTTTGTAATTGTGCCTTTGGCCTTTTACGGTTTTGTTAATCTATTTCGTAAATGAAATGAATGCTTGGTTTATTGTGCTTTATTCACTTTGTCAACAAATTTATCTTTGCCTTCTTATCTTGTGTATGTAGCCCTCATTTGTGAATCTAAAACTAATTAATCTCTTGCAAGTTAATGACTATGCAAATTCCGCCTTTTATTATTGTATTTATCTTGTTTCGTGATTGCAAATCTTGTGCAAGTTAGTTGTATGCAGATAAGAGGTTTTAATTTGGCATTTCGCATGCTAGTTAGGAATTAATTTCAATTTCCTTCTCTCCTTTCCTGAAAGGTGTGAAGCAAATTCCTTGAAAATCCCACGAAGAGCTGACTTCTAAAATCTTAGAGGTTGTTTTGCAAGCCACATCCCATGTTTGCAAAATGTCCCATGTTGATGCAAGATTGTATGTGAGTGCAACATTTAGGTGCAAATTTGATTATCAACATGTACCACATCTGTAGGAATAATGACCTTTACATATTTGATTAGCTTCTCTTTTTCCATTAGTTCTTCATTCTTAGTTGTGAACTTAGTCCAAACGTCAACTTCTGGGAAAGGTTGAAGACGAAGAAAAATATCAATAACCTACTCTTGAATTTTCGAATCAACAATTAATGTCAATTGTTAGGTTCATGCTTGCAATTGTTCTTCATCAATCAAATATTCATTTGACAACTCATCCAAATCCTAATCTTCTCTCCAAGCCTTAAATCATTGTCAAAGTATATGCGATGAATAAAAACATCATCCTCTAGGATCAAACTTTTTCTACCATCTATTAAAATAATAAATGTAATATTAATGGTCATCTTAGCTATTTTAGGTAAATTAGTTGTCTTTTTTGTAACTACTTAGTCTTAGTCTTTTTTTAGCATCTTTCTGTCAGTTTCTTCTAGAAACATGGTTTTCTAAAAATTTTCTATATAAGGAGATTCCCTCTCCATTTTGTAATAAGCACATCAAATCATGAATATCAATATTATTTTCATGGTATCAGAGCGCCGGGTTCCAGAGCCTGGTTATAAATTTTTTTTAGTGAAGTTTTTAAAAAAGTTTTAAAAAATTATATAGTGGAGTTTCTAGAGAAATTTTTTTCGAGGGGTTCTATTGCAGAAGAAATCGCGGACTTTTCTAAGGGCAAAAATCGCGTTTCTGAAGTTCAAGGCCTTTGTTTGGTCTGTGCGTGTGTGCGTCTCTTTTTGTTCGTGCGATTTTCACCAACTCTCAGGCGCGTGAAGTGGTCTTTCTTTCGTTTTCTGGGCGCAGGCTTTCAAGCATCGATATGAGATTCTCGCGTTAATTAGAGGGCCTTCTTTGGTGCGCGCGACCTTCAATGATGGCTCTGCAAATCACGTCTTCCTTTCATGCGGTTTTCTCAAGATTTCTGCACGTTTTTCTAACCTGCGCGACCTTGCATTCGTATGATCTCTGGCTGCGACCTGAGCGCCTTTTTCTTGCTGGTTTTGTCACAAAATTTTTGTGACATTTTTCTTTGCATGCGGGTCCCTGGTTTTTCAGGCATCTTCCTTTCTATGGCTGGAAAAATCCGCATCTGAGCTCGTTGTTGGTGGTTTGGGTGGCTCTTTCAAACACTTGTTTTTTTTTTTTTTGCTTCCAGACGTTCATTTTGGACACATTTTGGGGGTGTCATTTTTCTGGTTTATAGGTTTGCAGTGATTTTCTGATTTTTTATGGTAGCTTGGAAAAAAAAATTTGAGCCAGTTTTGACAAATTTTCTAGGAAAATAAAAATTTGCAAAGAGTTTTTGAAATTTTTTCTTAAAAAAATTTACAAGAGTTTTGAATTTTGCGATCTTTTAGAAGTTTTTTGGAGGAATTTTTTTTCTAAAAAAAACTCGACTTTCAAAATTTTTGAGGATTTTTCTAATTTTTTTTTATAGTTTTTGAGTCTCTTTTTTAGACGATTTTTGAAAAATCGGGTGTTGTGCCAGCTGATTCTCTAGTGTTTTGCTAGCTGATCACAGAGTTACCTCGTTTTTTGTGCTTTGGATAATGGGAGGGATGGCAACTTTGTCCAATGTTATCTTGGAAAATTCACAGAGGTTCAATGGAAAGAATTACAACACGTGGAAGTAGAGGAAGCTTACTATCTTTGAGTACCGGTGTTTGGATGTGCCTGTTCTAGGTACAAAAGTTCGTCCCGCTACTGCTGGGAAGGATCATGACAAGTATGATGGAGGTAATAGGGAGGCAGTCATGCTTCTTAAATTATCTATCACAGATGAGATGTTACCAGAAATACCATATGGTAAATCTGTTGTGGAGATCTGGAAGCATTTGAAAGATCTTCATGAGGCATCACACAAGGGAAGGGCTTTCTTTCTAAAGAATATGCTTTTCTCTATTATGATGGATGACCAAGTGTCTTTGTAGCTCACACTTGATGAAAATAAAAAATATTCGCGATCAACTGGAGGCCATTGGTTGTACAATGGAAGAGGAGGATATGGTGGTGATCACTTTGAAGATTTTGCCACGTTCCTACGAGCACTTCATTGAAACGCTCAACATTACATCCATCAATGTTGACTTGAAGTTTGATGAACTGTGCAACAAGCTTTTGCAGCAAGATAGGTGAAGGAAGCAGTTTGGGACTAGCAGTGAGTCTCCTAGTGTTGAACAAGCATTTACTGCCAAGGACGTTGGAAAAGGCAAGTCCACTTAGTAGTACGGACGAGGCGATTCAGATGAGAGCTCCAAGAAGAAGTCTATTACTTGCCATTATTGTGGGAAGATTGGCCATATACAAAGGTATTGCAAAAAGCGGTTGGTTGATGAGAAGTCCAACCAGGAAGCGTCTCAACAAAGTGCTCCAATGGGTGAGCAAACTAAGCAGGAGTCTGCATACTATGCATTTTGATGACCAACACAATTTGGGTAGACTTAGTTTTTTGTTTGTACGATGACCATTAAGGGAGGGTATTAAAATAATAAATGTAATATTAATGGTCATCTTAGCTATTTTAGGTAAATTAGTTGTCTTTTTTGTAACTGCTCAGTCTTAGACTTTTTTTAGCATTTTTCTGTCAGTTTCTTCTAGAAACATGGTTTTCTAAAAATTTTCTATATAAGGAGATTCCCTCTCCATTTTGTAATAAGCACATCAAATCATGAATATCAATATTATTTTCACCATCATCCCATAGTGGGGATTTTGGACAACTTGGGTCTCTTTGGTTTTGTCAATGCACCTAGCTTCAAAGAATATGTCTTTAAGCAGGATGAAACATTTAGAATTTTTATTAGTAATTTCAAAGTAGCTATCTTCATTGATTGACCATTTTTCTTATTTAGGCATATACAAACCTAGTATTGGCTCATTGATTCCTATTGAATGCTCAATTCCTGGTCGTCAATTTTGTTCTTGATATAATTCCTCAAAGGTAGAGAGCAATTTCTGTGATGCTTCTTCCTTTGTTGTGTAGTGAGCACCTTCTTGCTCAGCAAAAATATTTGGATCTTCATTATGTCTTGTGGATGCTTGGGAGACACTATATCTTTTTCAACAAACAAATGATATGCAAATTTTGTCTAACACAAAAAATTGCCCTCCTACATAGAAAATAGGCAAGGCTTATGAAGTGTATGGGAAGCTTAACACTTTCTCTTGATTTGATGATGAAGGAACAAATGTAGGCTCTTGAAAACAAGACCCCAATGATGGCTTCTGCCTTCATTTATTCTTCTCCCTTTAAGTCTTTGCTATTTCGCAGTAGCTTGATTCCATGAATATGCAAAATAATTGAATGTATTTACTTTTTGTGGCATAAACTAGTCTATATTGATATAGCCCATCATAGAGTTGCCATTAGGTTCATCATAAAGACATTGAAGGTTGCTCGAGGAACCTTTGAGAATTTGACTTGGCAACAGCTACGAGTTGCATCATTTGGCGTATCTTTGGACAATTTATAGCATTGTGATCTTTTGTCGCATGAAAAGAGCAAAAGGTATTCAAGCCAACTTCAAGAGGATGTGCCTCCAAGGCAAGCCATACAAGTTTAGGAGGTAGTCTGAAATTATCATTATGTTATTTTTTTGAAAATGATCTTGATATTATTGTGTTAGACTGTTTTCTTGAAAGTGCCTCTTCATGTTGGTCACATTGGTTACCACTTCTTGTAGGAGGGGAGCTACTAAACTTGGGACCATTTGCCAAATCGAGTTGTCTTTGATTTTTCCAGTGTTGGTGTTATGTCCCTGAGGCTGACTTGCAACTCCTACAGTGTTTTTAAACACTAACCATAATATTAAATAAATACTACTAATAATATTATTAATAATTATTAATTTGAAAATAATAATAATACTCAATCGACCTATACCCTTGTTTGGTGCCAACTTTTTGAAAATAATATTCTTTGAGCCAACCTAGACCTTGATTTTTGGGGCACCAACTTTATACACACAAGTATATATATGCAATTCTTGTTGCTAAGCGAAATTATGCTGGAAATTGGTACAAATTTTGGAGAAAATCCAATAGTGGATTAGCTGGGACGAAAACCCTAGTTGTTACCTGAGGTTGTGGTGACATTCATAGAATTTTGGAGGAAATGCATTTTTATCTAGCTGTAGGCCACCCTATTCTCCAACCTTCCTTAATCTCAGTGGTGGACAAACCTAATTCAGTAGTGCAAAACAGATTTTTATGAGTTGTAAGGGCTTACAATAGAGTGATTTGCATGATAGGCATGTCAAAATCAGGTGATCTACATCTACAACATTTCAAGGCTTGAGACTCATCTTTTTCGAGACAACCACATTGTTTCCACACACTACTTACAACAAACTTCATCACAAAAGTGGTAGGATCTGTAGATTAGGTGATTGACAGGGAAGAACTCTCCTTCAGATCTACATCAGACACCTATCAACTTGTTGATGTTATAATGTGTAGCGGCGAGAGATCTTTCTCCCACAATTTCTTGGGAAATAAATATTAAGTAAAAATTCAAATATCTTGTAAAGGCGCCGACTTAATATTTATATTATTTATTTTAAATAAGGCCGACCTTGGTGAAGTGACGCCTTGGTTAATAAACTAGCCGACCCTTCATGAAGAGACGCAACATTTTGTATATATAGAAGGCGATCTGCTCTCATCATTTATTATTATTGTTCAAGTGAAGTTCGCATATAATCTGAAGGAGTCCGATACTTACAGCAGATTGATATTATTGGAGTTCTATATTATTCTTGGCTGTGTTCTTGCATCAAGTGTGATGCTATCATCATCATATCTGATCGGCCTTGTGATTGGCCTCATTGTAAAGCATATTGTTGCTACTTTATTCAATATATAGATGATATATTGTTGCTGGGTTTTTCTCCCTCGAGAAGGAGGGTTTTCCCAGGATAAATTATGTGTTCTATTGTTCATGTGCTGTTCATTATTCTGAATTTTCTATTAATTTGTATTTCTGATTAAAACAACATGATGGTATCAGAGCGGGTTTAAGAAGAGATCCGATCAGAATTGCTTCAGATAGTGGGTAACAACACTGGAAGCTCGTGAATCCATCGATGCGTATGTAATGGCGAGCACCAAGTTTGTGATAAGGCTTGTTCGATGTGGCAAGATCACCGTGTCTCCAGTGGGGGCGCGATTACTAACGGCAATTCTCATTCGCCATAGTCGGGGACTTGGCTCATACTGTATCGAGCATTTTATTTTGGGTTGTTCCTTGGGTGAAGTGTGATTATTTGTTTGGCAGCTTTATGAATACATTCGGGGAGTTCTAGAAAATCAACACGGGGAATTACAGATGTTTTGTTGTTATCTTTTTTTTTTGGAATTTTTGAGAACGCAAACTCTCTAACATTCGAAGCCATTGAAGGACGAATCCCCCTGAGATGGCTTGTGCTTTGATCGACTAGTTTCTTGGTCTGATCGTTTATGGCTGTTTTCATTTATTCATTACATACGCCCTTTGTAGTATGGTGGGCCGAAGTTCTATTAGCGTTGGAGTAAAGTGTTAATCCATTTCTATTGGGTTGATGTGTCTTCAAAGCCAGTAGCACTTCTGCAATATTATTTTACGAAGCTTTCGTGATCTTTCAAATTCTTTATGGGTGCCGCTGAACCACGATGTAACTCTGCGCATCGTCGGTATTATCGCCTCCATGAATATTCACACATCGTGTCTTTACCATACGTGAATGACTTATTCAACTAGACATTGAATGAGGTGTTTGATCTGGACATTGGGCTGAGGCGACATGTTGGGAGAAGGATTTCCTCTGTATTTGGAGAACCCGATATCGGGTCTAATTATTTGTTGTGTGTGTGTCTTTGAGGAATGGGTGTTTATATGTCTTTTGATACATTTGTATTTTCCGCACATAGTTGGGTATATTTAACATTGTCACTCTATTGCTACTTGCATGTGAAATTCTAGAGAATACGCTTTTCGTGTTCGGATTTCATCAATTAATCTGATGCGTTATTTATTCAAATATGAGATTTGGGAAGTATTAGTGCTGTGGTTATTATCTGTGTTTGGAGATGTTCTGTGGGTCACTGCAAACTCCGGATTGCGGTTCCTATGATGGGTGTGAAATCAGGGATGGCAACACTGAAGGTGGCAAAGATGAGACACAGCCACAGATCTAGCTCTAGGGTGTACCATCAATTAAGAGATAAGTATTTCATGTTTGAATAATGTTAATGAATCTTTTATGTGGTTATTAATTCATGCTATAACATTGGGATAATGAATCTTGTATGCTTCTAACATTGGTATTTCTCCTTGGGATGGTTTTATGAACTATTAGTAATCTCTCTAAAATGCTTCCAGGATGGATCGAGGAGCAAGAGGGTGATGAGAGATTGCTTAGAGAGGAAGAGCTTGAGGCATCTTGTGAGAAAGTCATGCCGACTGGAGAAATGATTAAGCATGGAGTCATAGCTTGTAGCCATGGGACTGAGTTGGTGGCTGGAGACATCTCCCGAAGAGGAAGAACCTATTCAGGTTGTCATTGCGATCAGTTTCTTCGAAGAGGAGGAATTAACATTTAGAGGGAGTCTGACAATTTATCAGAGGCAACCTTGGACGAGGAGGTCAGGAGGTTGATACAAGTACTTAGAGCTTCAGAGGGAGTTACATCATCATGAGGATTTGTTGTTAATGCATTTTTTTCTCTGAGATGGAGAAATTTGAGGTGTAAGCCCTTGTTAATGCATTTTTCTTTGAGATGGAGAAATTTCAGGTGTAAGCCCTTGTTAATGCATTTTTCTTTGAGACGGAGAAATTTGAGGTGTAAGCCCTTGTTAGTGCATTTTTTCTCTAAGATAGAGAAATTTGAGGTGTAATCCCTTGTTAATGCATTCCATCTTTGAGACGGAGATGTGGTTCTTTCCACCCTCTAGGAGTAGCCATGGTGGATGTCATGTTGAGAGACTCCCTCACAACATCACGTTGAGACTCTGTGATGATTCCCTTGTACTTGTGTTTATCCACCCTCTGGGAGTAGCCATGGTGGACGTCATGTTGAGAGACTCCATGATGACATCACGTTGAGTGACTCCGTGATAGGCACTTGTACACATGTTTCTTTCCACACATGGGAGTAGCCATGGTGGACGTCATATTGAGTGACTCCATGACAATATCGCGTTGAGCGACTCTGTGATGAGCCCCCTTCCACAAATGGGTGTAGCCATTGTGGGTGTCATGTTGAGAGACTCCATGACATGAATATTGAGAAAAATATCTCCCTAGCTAAGAGGGAGTGTTGATGTTATAATGTGTAGCAGCGGGAGATCTTTCTCCCACAATTTCTTGGGAAATAAATATTAAGTAAAAATTCAAATATCTTGCAAAGGTGTTGACTTAATATTTATATTATTTATTTTAAATAAGGCCGACCTTGGTGAAGTGATGCCTTGGTTAATAAACTAGCTGACCCTTCATGAAGAGACACAACATTTTGTATATATAGAAGGCGATCTGCTCTCATAATTTATTATTATTGTTCAAGTGAAGTTCGCATATAATCTAAAGGAGTCCGATACTTACAGCAGATTGATATTATTGGAGTTCTATAGTATTCTTGGCTGTGTTCTAGCATCAAGTATGATGCTATCATCATCATATCTGATCGGCCTTGTGATTGGCCTCATTGTAAAGCATATTGTTGCTACATTATTCAATATATAGATGATATATTATTGCTGGGTTTTTCACCCTCAAGAAGGAGGGTTTTCCCAGGATAAATTCTGTGTTCTATTGTTCATGTGCTGTTCATTATTCTGAATTTTCTGTTAATTTGCATTTCTGATTAAAACAACAACACAACTAAGGTGCATAAGGCTACAACTGGCGGAGTTAATTGTGAAGGGTGATCCTTATTGAAGTTCCATCCCCAATTGGAAAAATTTGTAGCAAGGGCATTTGGCTAAGATATCCACGAACCCTCACCAAGCGAAATCCTAGTTCAGTTATAGGTTTTCTCTGTTTCAAGATTTATTTGTTTATTAGCAACATTGTTTGGGGAATTTAGACACTATTCTAGTGGACTGTATTAACTAGGTCAAATTGACTTGGATTTTGTTATTCTGAGCTGAACGTATATTCTTTAATACAAGTGGTTTGTCTAAGTATCATTCAACAGTCAATACATTTGCATTATTTAAGTGTTGTACCTAGAAATACATAAATTCAGAAAATTCTCATTTATAGCTAGGAATATTACAGCTGGTCATCTCATCTTCTAAGTTGATTGCTTTCTTTTGAGGTTCTTTGCATTCATCGATTCCCATAGATTTGATCAAGAAAGCGATCTTTTATGGAAGGGTCCTGATGAAGCAGTACAAAAGAATTTGTAGAGAAGGCCTTAAAGAATTATCGTTTCTTCCAACAATATGGTTGAATCTTGCAACAAACTCTTTCTTGGACTCATTTTTATCTTTCTTTGCATTTGACAGTTGACCAAAAAGAAAGTGACCATACTTAGCTGAT
>VDFB02293269.1:0-30866 GCA_007258455.2 Sequoia sempervirens | reverse complement strand
ATTTCCTATCATGCTAACATAGTTTGGAAGAGCACCAAAAATAAATGTAGCACTTGGTATTGGCTCTTTTTCTCTTACTTTTCTCTCAAAAGATAGAAGACTTGGGAAACATGCCCTTGTTAGCTCATTATATTATATACAATTGTGCAATAAATTTAGTTGTAAGACAACTGTTTGAAATTTCATTTATGTTATTAGATCAGTTAGAGAAAGATTTAAAGTTATGTGTCAGGGTGCTTTAAAACTCTTCTTTTTCTATCTTGAAAAATTGGGCCCCTTGTGTTGATATTCATTATTGATGAATAGTGCACCAAACAATAGTGTCAAAACTACCAACTTCTAAAATTTTAGTTCCTCTTATATATTCAAATGATCAATGGTGTAAGCCTACTTGTTGATGATATCATTGAAAATAAAACCAATCAATTATTTAAAAAAATTGTAACTTAAATAGAACCAAGTAAATTGAAAAGAAAATTATGATATTTCCACTTGGTGATTAAAGGCGCTGAGAGGAATGGGAAGAAATACAAAATATTTATCCCAAAAATTGTCTCAAAGGGGTAGACAGATATTAAACCTCTATAGTTTGAGTAACTCATAAGGGATTATCACATATGAGGCAGAACCTAGAAGCTTGCATGAGGATTCTTGAAACTAATAATTTTTATTTTTTAATAATACTCAACATTGGAGTACTTGGATTTTCTCCAAGATTGATTGTAAAAATGCCTATTCTATATTAGTTGGACTCTCCTTTCTTTTTAAGGCCTAAAAGACCTTATCTAATCCAGTGATATCTTGATGGGAGATGTCTTTGGGTCTTTCCACGACAACATTGTCTTAGAATTATAACTATGCAATTAGATAGATGATTTATTCTATTTATTTGATTCTTAACATATGTGCCCATCCTTAAAAATATTTTTAGTTTTGTTCTTTGTTTACGAGCATTGATTTCAATTCTTTTTCTTGGAGCACTATATCATTAGCTAGCAATCAAGAGAGAAGCACTTGTTGAACCAAAGAGATTATATGCTCCCTCATTCCTTTCATGACCTTCTCTAAGTGACTAACTTGGTGAAAAATTTAGAGTGGCCTTATTCTTGCTTACCGCCTCATTCATCTTCACTATTGTTGTTCTCTTATTTCCACATTGATTCCTATTAGCTTCTCATTTAGAAGATCATAGAGTTTTTCAACTAGAACTTTAACTTGCAGAATGTTTGGGGTTAAATATAAGATCACTTCATCCACTCGATCCTTCACTTTTATGTTTAGGGCTTGAGTGGAGGAAATGAACTTCAAAACAAAACATATAGATTGATCCACAAGCTTGGCCTAATAAGATGAGTGCATTTTAACAAGGGATGTTAGCCCCAACAATTTCTTGGTGAGTTGAAGCTCTAACTATAATTAGTTAATTACCTATAATTATTAAGAATTAGTATCCCTTAGCTCCATTAGTTATTTTTACAGCTTGGTATCTTCATCTATCCTCCGCCTCTATGACTCCTCAAGCTTCTTCACTTGTTGTCAATCTCCTATTATCAACTTGGCCTTGCTTATCTTAGTATGTACTACATTATAACTTTTTTTTTAGCATCCATCTTTTCCCTAGGATTTTTTCTCAGCTTTTATCTAGGCCTTAAGTTGGATGATAGTATTCTAGGTTCTAGTCAACTCCATTTCCTTCTCCAATTTATATCTCATTTTAATAAAGTTAATTTTGACCAACTTCTGGGTAAGTGCATGGATTTGTTACACAATTTTGATGCCAAATTGGAAAAAAACAAGAAAAAACCCCAAAAAGAGCATTTGGCGCATGATAAATGACTTACCCATTTGGCCTGTGCCAAATTTGGTGCTCACTAAATGGGAAAAGTGAATTAAAAGGAAAAAAAATGCATTTCAACCTCTATTTTATGTTGAACCCGTAGCTTGGCTTGGAGTTTTCTTCTCTACAACTCACGCTCACCAAATGTCTTCCATTTTTTCCACTCTTGGATTGCAATTCTTCATGAGGATGCCACCAACAGATCAGAGAGGTTGAAGATTGTGAAGAGGTATGCATTTTTATTCTATTTATTTTGAATTTGATTTAGAATGTAGATTGAAATAGGTTTTTTTAGTAAAACTTTGTTCTAATTCTTAGGGAATGAATCTCCACCTCCAAACATTGAGAATTCACAATCACCCCCTCACGAAGAGCCTCCTATACAAGAAAAACCTCAAACCCCTCCATCAGTTCATAGGAATCCTCAAGAAACACAAGAAATAATTGTAAATCAAATTGAAAATAATAAAAGAGACAGTGAACAATTAATTGGAAGATTAACCGAGCATGCCGAAACCCACCCTTATAGGAGAGGGTTTGCCAAATCATTGAAGTCAATTGTATCTCATGTAGGAGAAATGAGCAAGAAAATAATTTTTTGGTCAAATAAGAGGCATGAGTTGAGACAATTTTATGCTAGTGGTTTGTCATATGCATATATGTGAAAAAACAAAAAATTAGTAAAGCCGACTTGCGTGCCCTATTTACAGACTCAAGAACCAACACACCTTTATCTCATGCATGCAAGAGGTTCCCCATCCATTGGTGCCACCATGAATTAATTAAAAATAAATATTGGGAGTAGTGGTGGATGGTATTTGACCAACCTCCATGCAATAACCATGAGGTACCACAATACTTTTTGAGGAAACTCTATTGTGATTTTTTCCTCAATAAGATACCAAATTATTTTGACATCTTAGACTTTTAGGGTAGAGGTGGGGGCTTCACACATGATAGACCTATTGCATGATGTAATCTATAGTTTGCATTGATACCCTTGGCTAAACCCATGGTGGAGCATGTCGTTGTTCCTTCCATTATTAAGGACAATGTAGAGGTGGACATGCTGGAGTTGATTAGCTCATTCACCTAGACCATTATACAATGTGTGAGGACTCTAGTAGAGCCCGATGTGGAGGAGACGTGTAGGCCCCAAGCTCCACCCCACCATTGTGATGCTTACGATGTTGTTTGTACGTACGGTTATTAAAGTGCTCAAGATGTAGCTACACAACCTACATTAGTTGCAGAGGCAATGGCTATGACAAATGAATTGTTGAATAATACATACAACATGATACCCAAGTAAAATTTAGCAAGTTCATTTAATTTTATTTATTAAATTATATTTTGAAATTTAAGAATAACTAAATTAGTAGAATCAATATGATGAAATTTTAGGGTTGGAGTGTTCACAAGACGTGCTCCATTCCTATAGACCCTTATTTGTTCTCGACATTGGATGATCTCACAATAGTGGTTTACAATTTTTTGGCCAAACTGGACAATGAAATTATTTTTTTAACTAAATCTTCACTTTCGGGCACCTATAGTGGCTAAACCGTGAGGAATTTGAAGATGATGCAAATTAACTAGAGTTTCGTGACATTTTTTTTGTAGATTCTAAATATATATTTTTCAAAAAAATTGGAATCAGATTGCACTTATTTTTCCATCTCCCTCGAAAATTAGTTTTTTTTTAGAAAACAACATTTTTGAAAAGTGACACTCACCGTATAACACAACCTTTTTTCCATTAAGGATAAAATTCTAATTCTTTCGAATTTAGATTTGTAACTCCAATATCTAGTGCTTCTGCTTGGTTAGATAGTTTTTTATTGAATATTTTTTCTTTAATCAAGTTTTGAAGTCAAACCAATTACAATTCAGACATAGCGCGACCGTATAACGCGTAACTTTTTTTTGTATGCATCGAAATTCAATTTTTTTTTATTAGATCAAGGACTTCAATATCTAGTGCACTCATATTTTTCAAAAAAAATAATTGATAATCTGCTATTTTTCCACATGTGCATAACAGAGAGCTTGATTTTCAGTGAAAAACCTATGTTTAATAAAACTAAAAAAACAAATACATAATAAAACCAAAAACATATTAAAATTATATTTGTTGGATAGATCATTCTGAGGAATACCTGATTCCAATTGGGTCTGTGAATTCTCTGCCATTTTCATGTTCAAATCGAGCTCTGAAGTGCAAAAATTTTGATTTTTTTTGTGAAGGTCAAAAATCAGGGAAAAGGGGGGTTCGCTCGAACTTGGGTTTTCTTGAACCTAGGTTCGTGCGAACCCTCTTCCTAGAAGGTATTTTAATTTTATTTTTGTCTATGCATGCATTAAATGGGTTCGCTCAAACCCTGGCTCAAGCAAACCATTCTTTGGCTCGTTCGAACCAACTAGTTCGTTCAAATCCCCATAATGAAATTTTTTGGCATGGGGTCATTTTTTACAAGTTTTCCTTCCTCGTTCAAATTGTAAACCACTTTTGTGGGTTTACCTCGTTGAGTCCACATGTATGCAACTAGTATTAAACATATTATTATTGCATTTGAACAGTTGAATGTTATATTTGAATGTTTGTCTCATAACATGCTTTGGATGTCAAAAAAATTCCTGGTGGACCTTCGAGCTCCACACCTCATTACTCATGTCCTCAAACAACTTTCACTCAGGTAACCTTTATTCATTAATGGTATTGTAAAACAATGTTAGCTAGTTTTCATAATTTTGCGTATACAAATCTAAAAAATTGATGAGAAACACAAACATCAGTTGGTCTTGTGAGATCCTATTTATATTTACCATTCAATGTCCATCTCATTCTTCCATTCCTATCATCACACATATTTTAACCATTTTATATCACATATCCCAATCTTTAACACCTTATATATTATACCACCTTCCTCCATATTTCATCTTATACACATATCGTTACAAGAAACCCTTTCCTTTTGCTCATTATTGACCAAATATATTATACATTATTACTACACACCTCAAGTTCCCACATCATGTCCTATATTCAAACCTTAGACACTACCTAATTCACTTTATGGTCTAGTATGCCCTCCTAATTACTTCCCATTAACCTCTAGTATATTTCACCTTAAAAATGTTTTATTTTCCCATCTGCTAGAGCTAAAAAATTCACCTTAATTTCTACCGGCCTTCATTACCCTATTCACATTTCACCTACATCAAAAGATCTATTTCCTTTGGTTTTGCATTGTGCTTAACATGAAATACAACAATTTCTGTGACAAGATCCATAAAAGCATTCATATTACATAACTATTAGAACCACCTTTTGTAAATAAACTAATGTCTAATTAAATATGTTCATTTATTCCTTTAGATAATTCCTTTAGAACTTGTCCCTTGAAGTGCAGAGATTTCTCAGACCTAGAGAGGACCCTAGAAAGAAGGTAAACCATAAATGAGGTGACTAGTACACATATTTTTATTGCACTATAATAAGAATATATGGGTTTGAAGGAGCACCACTTTTGCTACCAAAAATGGTCCATGACAAGGGTTGCATATTTAGAGATTATAAGGAAATTGGCCAAGTCGGATGCCATGCACCTTAAAAGGTACAATAAACAGTCTCTTATGCCAAGCACTTTGCATTTTGGAGAATTCATAGTTGTTTCTAACAAAGGATATGAAGAAGTTGGTAGCAAGTTGGCACATTACAACCTGCCAATAGGAAATGAAAGGAAGAAATTTTATTCAGAAAACTTCATCAATAATGCAAAATTATCACAAAAATTGTCAGGGTATGAACATCATTATTTTGTCGATGATGTAATACAGAATTGTGATGAAACCTTAACAACACAGAGGATAGCTACATACAACAGAATCATGCTAGTTGAGGCATGGAGGAAGGAAAATGGTCCCCTATATATAGGAGCATACCATGATGTACAAGACCCCTTGAAAAGAGTAGAATGATTAATTACAATTAGTATGAGCTGACTAAGGATGTACCACCCATAGTCTTTGAGACACATGTGACAACCTATTCCAAAACATAGGCCAAAGAGATGGAGCCTCTAGGTTATGTACCTTCACATCCTACCCCTAAAGTTAGCATCTCTATGGACACTCTTATGATTGAAGAAGAAGATGATGAAGAAGAGAACAAAGTTAAGCAGATAAATGTGCCTATTGTTACACAATATAAGCCTCCCCCTGAGAGAAGCATTGTTAGATTAGAGACATCAGATGAACTCTCTAATGATGTGGGAGTCCAAGCCGACCAAGAATTTGTTTCTAATAATGATTTTGTTAAGACTTCATAATGTAAATCTTTTTTCTATGAACACAAAGGAAGGATATTAAGAGAAAGGATGAAAAATATTACCCTAGAGCAAGATGCAAATCCCCTAGAAGAATTAAGAAAAGAGGTAGATCAAGAATTAGAGGCTATCACCCCTATGAGAGGAAGGGAATTACTACAAGAAGTTCTTGTTTTTCTTCTACTAGGGTGGGACATTATTTTTTCCATAGTATTGGATAGCTTCAAAAGAAGAGGGGATAAGACATTGTATTTGATAGAAGATGCAAGTGATAAAATGTAATCTAGTTCAGGGTATAATCTAGATGAGGCCACCTTGTTCATTTGGGCCTTGTACCCCCAAGATAAGAGACCTTCCATTATCACTAACCCAAACCAAATGTTTGGACATATTTTGGTGCAAAGAATGGGAGATATTGCTTCCATTGAAACAACAAATTTGAACATAAATGTTGTAAAATTTAACAAGGCAAGGTTGAGAAGCTACTAAAAGAAAATGAGAAACTAAAAAGAGAACCAACTAGTTACAGAAATAAATTTCCCTCTTCTTCTTCATCAGAGTTGTACTTTTCATTGGTGGATCATGAGAAGAAGGTGTTATATGCCATGGAAGATGTCATATACTAGAAGCATTGCAGCATTGCCATGAAAGGGTCCAAAAGAAATGCAATGAACTGGAGAAAAAGGTAAAGACCACTAAGTTTTAAGTTATGTCTAAAATAATCAAGAAGAGATTTGAAAAGGTGATGAACCAAGCTGACCAGTACTAGACACTCTTTGTGAAAGTTCACTTTGCTTCCCATGAACATAAGAGATTACAAAAACACCTGGAAGAAAAGAAAGAGGAACTGATTAGTAAAAACATTATGAATGGACAAGTTCTCCACAAGTATAACGAGTTGATCAAACTACATAGTCAATTTCTTCATTTATTGTTGGTATATTATTACTAGAGGAGAAATATATGCATCTATCAATTATAATGGAGTAGCTAGTTGCTTGATATATGCTTGCAATTTTCCTATCTACTTCTTTAGTTCTTTCTTTATCTTCTTATCTATATTTATCCTTGAGAACATAATGGAAACTATTAAATGAACTTATTTTTCTTGATCTTTGGTTTCTTGTCCCTGTTTATAGTAGTAATTTTATAATCATCTACTCTTAATTCTTTATCACCCTTATATGCTAATAGAGTATCTATTTCAACCATCTTGGATCTTGAAGCATCTTTAGATATCATAGAGAGGAATCTAGGGTCCTTCCTATCTTTATGTGTTTCTATCTTAGTTGAAATATCATGAATATATACTGGTATGGTTCTTATTCTTCCATTTTTATATACATAAATTAAATAAATTAGATGAATCATGTAATAATATTGGCTAATATCCTAAATAATATTCAAGGACAATCTTTCATTTATCTCACTTTCTAAAAATTTTACTATGTACAATATTATTTGTATTACTCATTTCATGACTATTTAATGTAAGAGTTGGTATAGAATGCTCTATACCATAAAATATTCAGTTGAATATATAGCCACCCAATATCTAGGAGCTTCAATGAAAGCACAAGAGTGATGAAATATGAGAATAATGTTATTCTCTCAAAGTATGTAAATATATAGTGAATATGAATTAAAAATGCAAAGAGAACTACTTGGTTACATAGTCCAAGGTGAGACATATGATTAGATAAAATTATGATATGTGTCTTAATATTATGACTTGAGACATAAAGTAATAAGTATCATATGTGTACCCTAAGTAAATCAGGAATAAAATTCATCCCTTTAATTAAAAAAAATCCCATTAAAAAAAATCCCATCAAAAGGATAAATCCATGTATACTCTTCCCTTGTGTTGCAAATGATAAGTCCTTTTATTTTAGTTTCTTTTTGGTGGCTGACTTGGGTTTCATCACCTAGTAGCAACGTAGAACCCTTAGGTTACAATGAGGTATATAAATTAGATACTGGAATTAATCTCCCTTTGAGGTACATTTTTCATTAGGATAAGCTTACAATAAATTTAATATCCTGCAAAGTGGTGGTGAAGAGTGAGTTAGACTCTCACACTAAGTAATTAGATATAAACCTCATTCAATAGATATGGGTCTCACCAAGAGGACTATCAAAATCCTAGAACCAAAATTTCCACTCATGTCCAACAATTATGCCATGTCTTATTACTACATTGATCCCATACACCTACCACTCCACCTATCAAAGCTCAAATCAAGATCATTAACACTGACTATGGAGAGTATGATTTAAACAACACATTTTGTATCATCATGATCATTTTATCTCCATGATCTCATGGTTGACCTCATCCTATATCTAAAATGACACAAACCATCATGCATTTTAGTACCAACACATTTGTCCAACATGGGTTACTAAATAATGAAGAAATTGAAGGTGCAACTAGCTCATAGATTGATTGAGATAAAGAGTTCACACCATGCTTCATAAAATAAAAATACCCACAATGCTCCACATTTGTATGAACATGAAATGCAATGGAAAAGGTCTTGGTGCCATAACTAAAGTGTTTTATTGATATACTCTTTATAGAAGAAAGTATCAAAACTTGATGTTTAAGATACAAACCACCTAATGAGGAATTTAATAAACTAAATGAAAACTCATGAATATTTTTGTAAAAGACATGTCTCCTAATATTGAAATATTAAGGTCTATCCCATCACTAAATTCTTTGATAATCTCAAAATTATCAAACTCTTCCATGAAATGTCCATTTGTACTATTGACTCCTAGTTACCTATCCCAAACTCATCATTTAGGAACAACACAATCTTGTTTCTCTAGGTACATTTTAGAATGATGAGAATATCGTTAAACTTATGGAGACATATAATAATATCCTCATATAACATCACAAGAAATGATTTTAAATTAATGAAAACTTATGTGAGGCATTAATCATTGAGGAAATTGACCTACTACCAATATCTCTATAGTGGAAAGATCAGTCACTAATTATAGTTGAATATAGACATGAGCATAATATTTTGACTCTAGATAATCTAGAGATCACTTAAATTGCAACAACCTTGAGACCCAAAGAATAGGAAATTGTCATTTTTACATATGATCAATAACAATCTTACACCTCATCCCTACTAATAAGATAAATCATTTTCCTACTTTTATTGACCAAATTTAAGAATTACTCTTTATATAAAAGTTAATACAACTATTTGCCAGCCTTTCAAAGGTATTGGTTGCAATGCATGATATGTTGTAGAGTAAAAAATTTCGAACAAATAATCAAAATGTATTTTGAACAACAATTATTGACATTTAAGTTATGAATGACAACCAAATAATTAGAGTTATTTTTTCTAAACTCTCACAAACAATTTTCTAGGATAATTTTCTCTCAAACTAAACTCACAAAACAATCTGTGTGCAAAACTTACTATTAAGTTAAATCACACAAATTATGAAAGGCCCTCCATCTTCAATAGCTTTTGTGAAAATCCTACAATCATAGCATTCTATGAGGTGACATTTTTAAGGTATTTTGTCAAACAGTTTACTTGATTTTTCTATGCTTCTACATTTTTTTATACATGTCTACCAGGGCAGATGCAAGTACAAACAGAGTTCCTCTATCTATTATCCTCTGATGTGTTCCCATACCCTGTTCCAAAGCTCTCATTTTAGCCCAGGAAGGGAGGATGCTGGCAAAGGTTGCGAAGACTGTCTTCGCACCTACCAATTTGCATTTGCTTGAAAATTTATAAAGCCTTTTCAATAAATCCATTTTGTGCATATCCTGCAATCATGGCATTCCATTAAACCACATTTTTTTGAGGCATTCCGTAAAAATTTTCATGTGCCTTGTCCACGCTTCCACATTTTGGAAGCATATCCACCAGACCATTTCCAACATCATCTGAGAAAACTCCCCTATCCTTTCTTCTTTTATGGATACATAATTCATGGCTCAAAGCTCCCATTTCGGCACAGGCGTAAATTGATCAGGTTTGAGGCCTTTTTATTGGATATGATGAAACAGTGCGACTGCCTTCTGAGGACACCCATGTCTTCTCTACACTGTAATAACCTTTCTTCCATCAGACTGTTATATTCTTTTATGTGAGCAAATATTTTAGGGTATCTACCAACCTTCCGCACGGGAATAGTGTGTTTGAATTTGAACACGTGGGAGAACTGCTAACCGCTGAATTTCATGGCAATTGTTTGGCCAAACAGAATTTGGAAGAGGAACGAAACAGGTTAAGTAGGCCCACATCCACACACTAAGCAGTCAAAGCTTAGTCTGTGACATTTAAGCTCAGCCATCGAACTCTCAAACCCATTCAACAAATGCAAATACACCTCCAAATTATGGTACCCAGCCAGATCAGGGTTTTTCTTCAAGAAAGGAGATTTCTTGAGATCCAACACTAATTCCACCCCTACATGTTTATATGAATAAGGGAGAGACTCCAGCATGTGCCCCATTACTTTCTTATATTTCTCCATTCCTTCGTTGAACAAAATGCCGGGCATTTTGGGCACCACGTCTTGCCTGCTCACAACACATAGGACCTTCATGCCGAGCTCCTCCAGAGCATCCTTGAAAGCGCTATTGCCCACCCACGGAGCCCGAACGAGAAGATAGTGACGGGGACCCTGCGGGTTGGGTCTTTTGCATGCACATTGACTCCCTAAGTGACTATTTCAAAGGCGTTAAGAAGCACGAGGGCACCGCCGAGGCTGTTTCCACAGATGCTAATGCTCACTTTCTCACCACGCCCCGTGTAGAGCGCCACCAAGCAACGGATCTCATCTATCACTTCCTGTGAGGTGTTGTGCTTGTTGTAGGGGGTTGCATCATTCTGAGAAGTATAAATACCGAGAAACGTGCGCTCCACCTTGATGGCGGTGCGTTCAGAAGAGCCAAGATCACCGACGGGGTGAAGAATGTCAAGCAGATTCTCCATCCATTCTAGTTGTGTGACGGTGTCGTGCCATGCCACCAATTTTTTAGAGTAAAGGTTTTAATTTAATCATGTTGATTAAATTACCTTTATTCCTCTCTTAAGATTTCACTTTAGTTTGCATTTTGTGACATTTAATAATTATATTAATTATTAAATGTCTACCTATTAGGGTTTCTTTTAGGGTTGCACAATATCCTTTTATAAGGATTCATCATTGTAATTTATCTCTCTCTTGGATGAATACATTTTTTAGCTTTCAGAGCACCCTTGCTTGTTTGTCTCCATCTCTTCTTTCTGTGATAGGTTATTTGCATGCAGGTGATCTTCGGGGCGTGAAGTTGGCTTTCTCAACTTCTACATGGTATCAGAGCTCCAGACTTGCTGCTTCCTGTTCTTTTTTTGAAGATTTTGGAGCTTTGAGGGTTATATCTGGCTTTTAGGTTTTCTGGTTGATTTTTTTTGAGGATTTGGGTAACTCCATTTTTTGGGTCCATTTTGAGCCCAAACGGACCTCATGGTTGGATTCAGAGTGGCCAAAAACCCATATTTTCATATATGGCACAACCTATTTGGGCATAGTTGATCCGGAAGGCAAAAAATTTTTGCCCAGGGGCTGTACGGCCCCCAGGGCACGTTTTCCGAGGTTGAAAACGCAAAAATTTTAAAAAAATAAAATTAAAAAATGCCAAGTTTTTGATTTTTGTGGCCACCCAATATAAAGGAGGTCAGTACACCCTTCGCTACACTCGCTTTCAGCCGCCGCTTCGGGTTAATCTACGCTTCATTTCCACTCATTGTTTCTGCCAAAGACGCTTCGACTATGAGCGTATTCCCCTCGTTCTTCACTGCCAGAGCCCGGATATGGTCAACTCAGAGCTCATATCTCTAAATTTCTCACTGTTTCCGCTAACCCCTTTGTGTCCGGAGAGGACTGGCTCCGCTTATTAGCCTTCGCTATTGTGTTAGCCTCTCGGTTGACTGTGGGCCAAAGGTCTTAGCCCCTGAGGGTTGTGAATTTTTTTTTTTACCTTTCAACCTACCTTCACGAAATTGGGCATAACTCGGGCATTTTAGCTCAGTTTTTTGAATGGAAATAGGCGTTGGAAAGCTGGTTCCGAGCCCGATCTAATTGATGAGGTATTTTTTTCTTATTTTTCCGTTTTGCAGTCTTTTTTTCCAGTCAAAGTCAGAACTTGTGTTTTTCACTCCCGGGGGCGTATCTTTTGCGTCCGAACTCCGTTTTTCGCAAAAAAATAGGCGTTGGAAAGGTGTTTCTGTGAAATTTCCAGATCTGTCATTTTTTTTTCCAGAATCTGCACCAGGTATATTTTATTCAATATTTTGTGTTTTCACACATCTGTCAATTACTTGGACGTTTCAGCACTTGGAAATGATTTGTTTGCATGGGATGGTTTTATTTGATCTGGTTTATCAGTATTGAGGTTAGTTAGTCTCAGATTTGTTAATTTGAAGAGTTATCATGGGTTTTCTCTACTCACCCTTTAGTTGTATTTCTGGAACGGGGTAATTATGAGTCATGGGCAAAGGGTATACTTACACATTGTAGGTGGCTTAATATTTTGCCTTATTTGTATGATCTCATACCTGCACCAGCAACTTCAGAGGGAAAACAAGCTTGGGATATCATTAGAAATCACATAGTATGAGTTATTTTGTCTAGTGTTGATTCTGACACTGTTTGGGCTATATCGGGCATTGATTGTCCTCACTCACTTTGGACACGTCTTTGGGAGATCTATGGAGACCTTAGTCTTTCTCCATTCCCAGAGGATCCTGCTTCAGATTGTCTTGTACCCATTGGTTGGAGAGAGAACACACCCTTTGATCATGATACTTTAAAGGAACTTCAGTATTTAGACACCCTTACATATTCTGATGAATCAGAGGATTGTCTCACAGTTCCTACTCTTTAGACTGAGATTATACTTGTATCAGCATCTTCTCCTGTTGTTCCTGATCAGTTTGATATTGCCTCTTCTTTGGCTCCTATTGATTCAGCTAAGCATGGCGTCATACATCTTTTAGACATGGATACTTGGGATTCTTATCTTGCAGGCATTTCGTCTTTGTTTGTAGAGTCCTATATTGTAGATCTGGAGGATTACTTTGAGGATTTTCAGCTCCTCTTTGTTGACAGCCATATTCCAGCTGTTAGCCCACCATCATCAGTGCATTCAGAGGTTGTAGTTCAGGAATCTTCAGTTCAGTTTGGATTTGACATCTTTTGTTTCAGTTCAGACAGAGAGATTCTTCAGCATCCTATTATGGCACACATCTTGAGACATTTTGGTTCTTCTCTCTTCACAGGGTTTCTTCATCTTCATCCTTTGGATCCATTTCTTCCCAAGGGGAGGAATATTATATGCCGCTTCAGGATCTCTTTCTGGATTCTACCTCAGGCATCCATATGTGCGACAGGAGTTTCTTCATTGTGGGGGGGCCTTCTAGTTTCTTTCTTTTTCTCCTATGGAGACCATTGTATATGTACTTATATGATAGAAGCTGTCTATGGGGGGTATCATGTTATCCACCTCCTATCCTTCTTTTCTTAGTGCATTGCATGATTTCATCTCTTTTTGGAGTAGAGTTTTTCCCATGAGGTTTTCTCTATTTCTCCACTTTACAGAGATTTGGTTGTAATTGGGTACCTGATCAGGCCTTGTTGCTAGGACCCAAGTTTACTTTCTTGCATTGTAGTTACCTTTGCTTTCTTGCACATGTTTGTAACTGCACTTTTGCTCATCTTAAGGGGGGGTGTTAAAGTAAAGGTTTTAATTTAATCATGTTGATTAAATTACCTTTATTCCTCTCTTAAGATTTCACTTTAGTTTGCATTTTGTGACATTTAATAATTATATTAATTTTTAAATGTCTACCTATTAGGGTTTCTTTTAGGGTTGCACAATATCCTTTTATAAGGATTCATCATTGTAATTTATCTCTCTTGGATGAATACATTTTTTAGCTTTCAGAGCACCCTTGCTTGTTTGTCTCCATCTCTTCTTTCTGTGACAGGTTATTTGCATGCAGGTGATCTTCGGGGTCTGTGAAGTTGGCTTTCTCAACTTCTACACAATTGTCACGCCTACCAAGGCACTTCGTCTCCTCATCTGTACTCACTGCTACGTAGCCCATCTAGTTCGACTCCTTACTCCACGGATTGATGGAATTCGACCGCCTAAAAAATTTGGGCAATTGAACGTCTGACATGGTGTAAAGATATTTATTGACTTTGTAACCCGTGTTGTCGAGGTGAAGTTTGTCCAACAGTTTTTGCTAGTTGTACCTGCAACTGCCACACTATTTGGAGTGCACATCGAAGTCTAAGGCATCATAGGTCACCTGGGCGAATTCCCCATATTTCACAATTTCTCACCCGAGCTTCAGACTCAAAGGGTCAAGAAGACCCTTCTAATTATTCAAACCCTAGTATTTTCTTCAGTCTTCACCTAAACCCTAGTGTGTTAGTTTAGGGGTAGAGTTGTTATAATAAGAAAAAAGGAGTTTAAGAACAATAAAAATATATCATATTCATAAGCATTAATATTTGTAATATCCCTTGCTTCTTCTAATCCAAATTTTTGCTCTCAAGGAATATCTTAAGGGTTACCAAAATGCAAAACAAAAATCTTGGTTACTATGACCTTCTAACACTTTGGGATTTTTTCACCTAAAGGAGAGGGAAATAGTCCAAAATGTCAATGTTCACACTCCTTAAACCACTCTAGAAAATTCCCTTCAAATCTGGCCTAATTTTGCCTCAAGGGATTTTGTCAAACACTTCTAGTGTAAACTTTTAGCTTATTGGTCTGAGATTATAGCCTGATAGTATGCTTGAAAAGTAATGACAAAATTCTTCAAATGCTTATGAATCAACACTACAATGATTAAGCTACAATCTAAATGAAAATATGACTCTTTTTTATCCTTTCCAATGCACATAAATGATTTCTATAAGCAAACTAATCACCTATAGCCAAGTGACATTTCATCATACAATTGGCATGCAACTAATATGCAAATCAAAGGAATAAATATTACATCAGGATTTGATATGCAACTTATATCTCCTTTACTGATAAACTACTCCAATTACAAAGATGGTGTAAAAGAGGGCCAAGACTCTTGGAATCTAATGAACATCAATTGCAATACAATTCAGATTTGAAATGTGCACTTACAACCACTTGATGGAAACAATCATTGCAATGAAAAATGACCTATTCGAATGATGCAAACTCAATGAAGAACCTGGTATAGATGATCGCCTATATGTTGAAGAAGTTGTGGTCCTTTATATGCTATGAATGCAAGCCTCTTCATACCAAATCTTCGCCTAACATGTGTCGTCCCTAGTGCCTATTATCATACCTCTAAAATGAATGGTAGATAGCCACAAAATCAAATTTCTCTTACCACATATTACCGCCAAACCCCTCCTAGTTGAGCGCCCAATTCCCACAAGAAAACAATGCAAGGAATGTCATTTATGAGCAATTTTCCCCTATTTCAGACTAGCAATCACAATATAAAATAAATCTCAACCTTTAAACCCTCAAAATAGCATCAAATATCACTATCAAGGTCTCTAGAATAAAGCGTTCCAATCCTTTGAAGAAATCAATGCTCAATGAAGCCATGACAAGAAAAATAGTGATCTCCAATGGCATCCAAACTGACTGTAAATTCAATTTGTTGACCTCCTTCAATGCCAAATTGCAAAGAGTGAATCACCAACAATCTCCACAACTAAATTGCAAACTATCATCTAAATCGTATCATGAAAAATTGGCCCTTGGCCACTAATTTTGCTCAAGTGAAATGACTGAAATGCCACCTCCAATAATGCAACAATATCAGGTGATAGTTTCACAGCCTCAGAGTCACCAATCAAAGAGATCTTTTGATCTCAATGATCAAATGTAGAAAACCATAGGCTTCCCCAATGAAATCAATCAAAACAATATTCAACAACTGAATGATCAACAATGAGACCTTAAGATCCTTTTATACTTTCTTGGACGAGCTCACACACTTTTCTTGCCAATGTGGGATAAAAGATATATTTCCCACTTTAATTTTATTTTAGTGACTTTATGATATATTTATTTTATTTAAGTCACTTTATTAAATTAATTAAATATAAGGTCACCTTATAATATTGATTTATTTGATAACCTTATAAATAATTAACTTAATACCACTTTTTTATTTAATTAAAATAATCAATTAGTCATCCTCATGAAATATCATTATTTTGGACAAATTAATTAATTAATTAATTAAATTTAATTAGTCTACCTCCAAAACAGAGACATTACAATTTTATTTTTTTTCTCCCTCTACTTGCATTCTTATAGAGCCCTAACAACATGGTTTGTATTCTCCATTTGCATTCTTATAGCCTTGCTTATTTATATGGAATTTTGGTACTTTAAATATTTTTATTGGAATAGGTTCTCTAAATTATCTTGGATGCTTTTTTGTATTCTACATTTGTATTCCTATATTTTATTTTACTTCTATGGAATTTTGGTGCTTAAAATATTTTTTTATTGGAATGGGTTCTCTAAACTATCTTGGATGTTTATGTCTTAATATCATGAGGATATATGCTTTTACTAGCTAGGATGGTTTGAAATTAAGTAGTAAACATGAACTAATGGTAAATAAAATATCAATTGTACCAATTTAAAGTATTTTGACTTTCTTTAACACAAGTTTCTGTGTTGGATTTGCATCAGTGATAATCTCTATAATTATAACTAACTATTTATGTTACAAAGGGGCCCCTACCAGCAAAAGCTTTTTTTTCTCATATCCATCATAGAGTTTCTTTTATCTCTTTCCTTCTGAAAAATGGAATACATATCCTCTAATTAGCGTTCCTTCAGACAAATAGAATACATATCCTCTAATTTTTTCAACTAAGTCAAATAAGGATTTATTCTAGTCATTTTATTATTCAATTGGAATTATGTTACATAACTTTTTAGTTCATACATTTATGTGAAAACTTGGTATCTATAATTTTTATAAACACTACTTGTACTCACTTAGATAATTGCAACTATTATATCCTTGATCATGAATAAAAGGATGATGAATAATTTTAAATTTGTTATTCCAAATTCTTAATTAAAATTATTTTCTTCAGGTACAAAGCACCTATGTAGTTTTAAGTGGGGATTAAGTCTATATTACAACTCATGTTATATTTTCCCTACTATATAATTTGAATGACATGATTAATATATATTTTATTATCCTTTTCTAAATGAATATTTATTGATTTTTTTTGGAATAATCAAATTATTTATTTCATTAAAGTTATATATTTTGTTATAATGATTGAATAAATATTAGGATCATATCATATACTAGGTAACTATCAATTAAAGGGATTGGAAAGTAAGATCAAAGTAATATGTAAGGAGCTTCACTATGCAGAAGATCATTTTACAAAATTATAGGATTAGAACGGAAGCTTATAAATATCATGAGATTATTTGAATGTAATTTCACCATGTAGGGAATGAGTTAGAGATAACCAATGCCCCTCACTTTGGGTATCTAAATTTCATCAAACAATTATTCAACACTACAAATTTAAACATTGTCCATAAAATTACTCCTATAAATTATCTTATTATTGTATATGTTGACCATGATAATAACACATTTTCATATGTGATTTGACATATCATATTTATGGTCTCACCAAGTTTTATTTGACACTCTATAAGGTGGGCCATATAATTTTTTCAATGTTTTCTTCTATAAAAACTTTTATAGGTTTCATTACCTAATGTGGGGTTTTCACAATACAATGTTTAATTCTTGGCTCATAAAATATTTTTTAAAGGATTATTTCTTTCAATATTGAATGCCTGATACTATATACAAAATTGAGTTTGGATGTTAAGTTTCAATGAATTTGACAAGATAGATACCCTTCAATCTTCAACTCTAAATTAAAAGATAGTGATAATTTATTTACCTAATATTTGTCCTCTCAACCAAAAATTCACATATGTTGTTCCATATATTACTCTTATATAATCCATAAGTTGATTATTCAAAAAAATTATTTCCTAAATGATCTTATGTTAACCAAGAAGAGCCCAAATCCTAATATCTAGCACTATTGTGAGACACTAATTTAAACATTTACAATGGAAATAATATCACATACTATAGTCAACCTTGAAATTATATTAATACCAAAACTCAACTTCATGCTAATGTTGCATTAGCATTGATATTTTAAGTTGAGTTAACATCGAGATTATTTTTTATTAGTTTTGATCTAACATATCAAAAAACAACATTGTCAAATGGCCCTTAGTATATTGGTAAAATTAATTGGCTCAAAAAGAGCCCACCAACCTAACAAAGTTTGACTAAGTGTGAAGGTTTGATTCTCTATAAGAATGAGGTCTATAATATGCCTCATGCAAATTTGGTACAATGGATATCTCCAAAACCTTGTCTCTTAGGCAAAGGAGGTGATAATTGGTGCACCTAGTGCTACAATGTGATAAACTAGCATTGTAAGATGTTCATCCTTCGATAATCAAGTAATAAAATCATTGATTTGAACTAAAAACATGACACAATGATGTGAGAATTTAATCAACCTAATGTTAATTTTCTAATTTTAACCTTTGATGTTAATTTTTCTTTTGAAAATAATTATTATTTCAATTTTATGGAGAAAAAATTGTGTCATTAAAGATATTTTAAATCTGTTTTTTCTATTTAAATGTTGTATAATAATTGAACAAGTGTTAGTATCATATTATGTATAAGCTACCCATCACTTTGAAGGGTTAAAAACTAAGATCAATGTGAAATGTAAACAAGTTTACTATTTGAAGGAACATTTTAGAAAATTATAGGATTAGCTACTAGCTCTCCCCATGAGAGAGGAGTGTACCTAATACAATGAGACTATAAGACTATAAGAAAGAAATTTCATCATGTAATGTGGATTCAAAGATAGTTATAGATCCTCACTTTATGGATGTTAATTTTGTCAAACAAAGATTGTACATTATGAATTTTATGCATTGTCCATGCAATTATTAACACAAACAATATTATTGACATCCATATTGGACATGCTAAATAATGCATTCTCACATTTGAATTAATGAGTTGATTTTCAAAGTTTCTATTAAACATATCACATTTAATCTCTCACTTTATATTTAACATTCTACTATATACCTTATATTTGAATCAATATTTTAAAAAAATAAACTTTCAAAAAACTTGATTATAAAATTTTAACAATATAAATTCTAAAGCATATATATCATATTAAATACTTAATTTACAAAAGACTAATGAACACTAAAAAAAATTAGATCAAAAGTAATTTTGGGAAATAATTACCTTCGTTTCTTAATAATAAATTTAAAAAAATCAACCACCAATAATTATCCTCCCAAACAATCTCGACAATAAATTTTATATTAATTGTATATAATTGGGACTTTTATACACGTAGATCCAAAATCAGCTTGAGAAGAAGCCTATTCCGTGTGGGGAGGGCACGTCATCAACATCTCGCTCGGGTTGTACCCACCTTCCATAGCAATTGCGTACAAGCCCTTTGTTTTCCAATTGATGCCAATTAGTCGGCACCATCAACTCTTTGCGCAGCACATCAGAGGCCTTGTTAACCAACGCCACATCACGTCGAGCTTCGGCTCGGAAGGCGGCAGTCGAGCTTTCGAACCCATCCAACAAATGCAAGTACACCTCTAAATTATGGCACCCAGCCAGATCGGGGTTATTCTTCAAGAATGGAGATTTCTTGAGATCCAACGCTAATTCCACCCCTACATGTTTGTATGACCAGGGGAGAGACTCCAGCATGTGGCCCATTAGTTTTTCATATTTCTCCATTCCTTCGTTGAACAAAATGCCAGGCATTTTGGGCACGACGTCTTGCCTGCCCACAACACGCAGGACCTTCACCCCGAACTCTTCCAGAGTGTCCTTGAAAGCGCTGTTGCCCACCCGCGGAGCCCCGAACGAGAAGACGGTGACAGGAGCTCTTCGGGTCGGGTCGTTTGCATGCACATTGACTCCTTTAGCGGCTATTTCAAAGGCGTTAAGAAGCGCGAGGGCACCGCCGAGGCTGTGCCCACAGATGCTAATGCTCACCTCCTCACCGCATCCCGTGTAGAGCGCCACCAGGCGGCGGATCTCGTCCATTACTTGTTGTGAGGCGCTGTGCTTGTTGTAGCGGGTTGCATCATTCTTAGAAGTATAAATACTGAGAAACCCGCGCTCCACCTTGATGGCGGTGCGCTCGGAACAGCCAAGGTCACCGACGGGGTGAAGAATGTCGCGCAGATTCTCCATCCATTCCAGCTGTGTGACGGTGCCGCGCCAAGCCACCATGATGTCACGCCTGCCAAGGCGCTTCGTCTCCTCGTCTGTACTCACTGCCACGTAACCCATCCAGTTGGAGTCCTTACTCCACGGATCCATTGAATTCGACCGCCCGAAGAATTTGGGCAATTGAACGTCCGACATGGCGTAAAGATACTTGCTGACTCGGTAACCCGTGTTGTCGAGGTGAAGTTTCTCCAGCATTCTTTGCCGGTTGTACCTGCAACTACCACAGTATTTGGAGTGGGCGTCGAAGTCGAAGGCGTCATAGGTCGCCTGGGCGAATTCCCCGTATTTCACAATCTCTCGCCTGAGCTTGGGACTCAAAGGGTCCAGAAGCCCCTCCCAGTTATTCGAACCCTGGTATTTTCTCCAGTCTTCACCTAAACCCTCTTTGGGAGACACCGTAGGGCTGTTTCTGTACACCTCTTCCAGCCGCCTCGTGAATCTTTGCAATTCGACGGGAGTCAATCTGTCCGTCTGTGCAGGTTCTGGTGGCGGTGGATTCACACGCAGATCAGCTCTCTTCCGGATGGTGTTCTGCTGCCTCTCCTTCGTCTCCAACAATTCTGCCGCTAGTTCAACAACAATAGACGATTTAGCGCCATTTAACAGAGTTTTCGAGGATCTGTTTAGGGCCACGAAAACGCGAAGATTTGTGGAAGAAGAGGAGGCAACCCTAGAGCTTTTTACCTTGGCGCTCCCGACAGTCTTGCAGCTGCTCCTCACGAACGGAGCGTGGGTGTTAGGGATGTATGCCGATTGAATCATTGTCTGCTAACTTATCTCCAGATAATTTTATCGTGTGATCGGATTATAAGAAAGGATTTATTTAGCGGCAACGCTCTTAAACATAAAGGAAAGAGTGCTTGCAATTAATATAGGAAATGGCGCGGGGCGAAACGCGTTGATGTGAGGCAAACGCATTTTCTGTCGGAAAATTATTGCAAGACAATGTCAAACCTCAACCGTTTGCAGGATTATCCTTTGTCAATTTGAATGGAGTTCTTGTAAGAAATGTCAAAGTCAAGAATTATATTTTCTTATTTCCCAGGTCGTTGTCAACTAAATAGTTTATCTATTCAACATTGCTGTCTAGGTGTTGTAACGATGAATGGTTCGTGTGATTGCCTTTGGTTTTGATTCTGTCGCAACCCTTATAAAAGTAAATTCAATTATTATTTAACTCCATAAATAAAACTAATCCAATTTAATGTACCTAAAACTGATCTAATTTAATGTCGAAGTCAGGAATTATATTTTCTTCACCTAAATAGTTATCTATTCAACACTGCTGTCTATATGTTGGAATGGTGAAATGGTTTGTGTGTTTGCCTTTTGATCTAAAGTTAGTGAAATTTAATTTTTTGATAAAAAAATTTAGTTTATCAATAAAATTGAATAGTTTTGAATAAGTCTATTAAAAATCAAGTCTTATTAATTATAAATAAGAAATATCACAAAAGATGAGATCAAATTAAGTCTCCACAAACTTTAGCAAAATCAGATTTAATTTGAACTCATAGTCTGTTGTTTCTATATTTGATATAGAATCTGTCAAAATTAAAAAATAATTTTTTTTTAACAAAATAAATAAAGAACTTAAAACTCGATATTTATTTTTAGTATAATCCTTTACAATTTTTAATTTTACTCCACAAATTTCGTTTCATCATGATCTAGTCAATTTTTTTTGGGTTGCATTCTACAGTCAAACAATTTAAATACGATCATACGGCATACACTCATTCAACTTAATTTACGAAAAAGCATTTACAGGTCATGGTCAAGAAAGCCATTCACGCTACGTGATTAGGACTGAAGACCAGAAACTTGCAAAACGACAAGAGTAGACGTGAACATTTATCTCTGAAGGACAATATATTTGTGTGGCTTGGGCTGCCCGGCAACCAGAAAAAAATCAACTCTAGGTAGTTTTGACCGTCATTTTATGTGAATTCAGACATTAAAACTCATTAATGTGTGTACTGTCATCATGCACGAACAGTATACAGACAACTTTAGTTCTACTTAACACACATTTGAATGTTTTTAAATTGTTTTTAAACAAAAAAGTGTCATAAGCATTTCTTTGACTTCAATTTTAGACCATAAAATATTATGAAATTGTCACAGCCAGTTGCTAGTTTATTGTTTAATTTTTTTTATTAGGAAAAAATATATGTATTTATCATATTCATTTAATTTATTAATTTATCAGCAACAAATAAATTTAGTGGGTTCAGTTGTTAGATTATTAAGAATCGTTCTAGCGTATGACTGTGTCTTGATGTAAATGGATTCAATGCTAGTCTCTATTATGAGAATTAAGTGATCTTACATATCAAATTTTAATAAGTATATTGTCAAGGATTTATCAAGTGTCATGTTCTAAGTAAATTTGATAGAATGTCTCTCATTCTTTGATTCTTATCTAGAGAAGTCTTATATGTATTCTACAATCCTTGGGATTACGAGACCAAATTAATTACTAGATATTATAGATATGATAATAGGTTGTCTACTAACTTCAAATAGGAAAGTTATAATATAATGATGCTCCCAACCTTAACAAAGAAAAGAAAAATGCAATCCAATTGATAATGGATGATGTAGAAGATTGCCACTTTTGAGACTTTCATAATATTAATTTTTTTATGAAAAACACTTTTTATTAATAATTTAAATAATCATATAAAATGGGTGGTTGACATCACACTCATGAGTCACAATATTTAAGTTCTTAACAATTAATTTTTTCATCATTTAATGATAAAGCATATGCAAGTTTGTTTTATTGAATAAAGTTAGAAGTTAATTATAGAGTTTCAAGCCTTGACACTATCAAAGGTTATTGAAAAACAAAACAAAATTACATTGTGAATTCAATTATCATTTAAACCATTGAAAACACATAATTCAATTACATTACAAATTCAAATCATTTGAATTCTTAATAAATAGGAGAAGAAGTGTCAATACTCATACTCCCAACAATTTTGTTAATAACATGATGCACATTCTTGATATACTAGAAATTAATCCAATTGGTTTTTCCTTGATCAAATGCAACATGGACCCAATGAAGGAGAGGTTGCCAACTCTAGTGGTGAGTTCCTCCATTTTCTTTGATAAATTTTATTAACTTCCTCTCTAAAAATAAAATATATTCTTGGAGGGAAATTACTTGTTTTCTATTATTTGATTTGCATTTTTCTTAAGAAAATTCTACAAAGCATGAGGAATATTTGCTATCTACAAGATTATGTTAGATTACAGTGCTTGAATGGGAACTTCTAGATGATAAATTAGACTAAAAAAGTATAAATTTAAATATCTTAGTCTTTATAAAATCTTAAAAATAGTTTACTTTCAAGTTTTATATTGGTATTAGTCTAGTAGTGTAGATTTCCAGCAAGGGGTTAGCTAAAAGTAATAGGGGATGATGGAAAATTAAAATCCAAGTACGTTTAGCCACAAAACAATACCAAAAGGTGTGTTTCATGGTCTCTTGTATATTTAAAAATGGATAAATGATGACCCAATGGGTTTGGGAGAAATAAATATGGTATTCAATGGTGAGTTTGGAATAGAGGGATTTTTGGGTAAGAAAATGAGCTTGAGAAATAACAATGAACTTTTGAATAGTTAAACTAGGCTTACTCTATCTTCCATTTGTGAGAACACGTTTCCACATAGCATTCAACCTCTAGTAATATTATAGAGAAAGGGTGAATGATCCATATATAGCCTTGAGAAGAAACATATTAAATTTATTTCCAACTGCTCAACACTAGTCCTTTAGTAAGTAACAACTATGGAATTTGGATAGCTTACATTGCATGTTGGGAGACAATAATGATTGAATGAGTTTTTCCCAAAAGACATTAGAGATATCAAACAAGTCTTTGAAGACCTTAATTTGGATCTTTTCTAGCAAGGTTTTGTCTTAACTTTATTTTGACCAAAGAAAATGGTTGATTATCACTTTGTGTTACAACCCTAATTGTGATCCATCCCTAAATTTTATATAGACGTGTAGCTAAATATACAACCCAACCCTAAATTTTGCATTGTCATGTTGATATGGATATTCAACTGAATGTGAAACTTAACTGCCATAATGGTTTTGAACCGTCGAAAATAGGGTTCCACCTTTTGGGAGATGGAACTAGGGGACCTATTTGTGCTCTTAGTTCATTAGGAAACCAAGATCCCTCAACCAAGTGACTCAATTGAGGGAAGGAATGCAAGGGGTGGTTTCCTTAAGTGTGATTAAAGAGGGGTTCACCACTAATAAAATGCTTAGAAAGAAGGAAATGAAAGCAATATGCAAATCTAACTATATGACCTAGAAAATGGAATTTGAAAGCATGTAATCAAACTAATAAAAAAAAAATAGAGAAGTAACTCATTTTGGTAATCAAACCTTAATGAGAAATGAAGCATGAATGAAATGAAACATGAAACATAAGATGAAATAATAGAACCTTGTTTGAAACCTTATAGTTCTGCAAACAAGCATGAAGTAGCCTCAATGGATGTAGATCTTAATCATCATTCTTGATGAAATATAATGCCTTTGAATACTTGAATTGATCTTGAACAATACATCACAACATTAGCTCCAACCCACATGCATGATGCATCAAACCTTTGACATGATAATGGTTCTTGATTGCTTCAATAATCTTCTACAAATCTGCCCTTAAATGCCTTAGAAATGCTCATGGATACTCTATAATGCTCTTGTGAAATCTTAGAAGGATTAACTCAAAATTTCTAAGTGAAACTAAGTGAAACAAGCTTGTATTTATACTTGTTTATATCAAATTTCTCAAAATTACAACACTACAAGCTGGCATCAGATCTAGGAGAATAAAATCTTGCCAAGAATTGAATTCAAAATAGGTCCAAGCCAAAGTGGGACTCATACGCCAGTTGGGGCATATGAGTCCCAGTAGCCTAATTTTGGGACACAAATTTTAAGAAAAGTCAAGTTCAATGAAATATTCAAGATCAAGCCCCAAAACCTAGGTGGGACCCATACGCCCAAGGTGTTGTATGAGTATGAGATCACTAAATCTGGGACACATAAACAAAAATCATTAAATTATGATTGGTCATTTGATAAGTGTCAGGATTATCCTTAGAAAAATGCATTAAATGAAGCTTGTGGATGCAAAATAGGACCAAATAAGGCATAAAGAAGCCCAATTAACTAATAAAGCCCTAGATTAGTGTGAAAATGTAAAGATACACTTTACAACACCTTAAATAAGGCATAATTAGGTCCATTTAATTTAAAAGGGCCCTAAAATTAATGTGAATGTGTGAAACACATTACAACACTAAATCAAGGCAACATTAGGCTCATTTTAATATTAAAATTATTCCCAAATCAAGTGCGAAAAAGGGATACTTTTTCTTACGCTACATTTAGCCCTCACTTTAGTGAGAGGAGGAACTTGCTTCAAACTCACACTAAAGTAGACATTCAAGAGGGTTCCAAGTGTACCAATGTGGATGGTATAGGATAACAAAGATCAAAGGAGGCGGCCAAGATCCTAGGATCCAAGATCCTACATCAAACCAACATAAGCACAAAGGGACACACACAAGGTGTATGATATGTAGCATCAAGATACACAAACATACAATGTCAAAGACATAACGAATAAATGATAAGAAAGAAAGGGTGGATCAAGCCTCGACCATTTATCCAACACGATGTGGATCAAATATAATCTGCTTGTCCAAAACATGCGCTCATGCTAAGGAAACATAACTTCAAGCTATCTGCTGGGTGAGTATCCAAAAAGGGTGGCTTAGTGAGAAAGTCATACCTTTGTATTGGCTTCTCACCATATAATGAGAAAGTCAAGCCCACATTTAGGCTTCTCATTGTACTAACCATACCAAATCTATCCCTTTGATAACTTCAATACAATGCCACAAAATGAAACTTCGAGCTTCACAAGGCCTAACAAGTCGTGTTAAGCACTTATGAACATTTATGCATGTGAAGGATTGTTCAAAGGGAGCTTTTCTTAATTCGTGTAAGGTCTCTTCTTAGGGAACATCGTGCCTAATGTCTCCAAGAGAGGAAAAATCAAAGAAATATCATGCTCTCGGAGGAAATCAAACCCAATGACACCACCAAGGAAAGGATGCATCAAAAGACGAAAGAAAATTACACAATGAAATATGAGTGTCAATGTATGCCCCCACTTTAAAGCAGTTGCTAACACCATTGTTGTGGGCAGTTGCTTTAAAGTAGAAGAAGACATGAGAGCTTATTCAAAAAGCCCTATGCCAAGTCATATGTTCTCGAACAAAACTACATCATGAATAAAGGGTTGCCCAAAAAATGCAACAATTAAAGATAACTAAGTATGTCACATGCAATCCAACTTAAGGCATGTTGTCCACATCCCAAGCTTTCTCTTATATATACATGGAGGCAGTCAACTAGCCAAAAGAGACAATGACAAGTGTCATACAAGGACAAGGCTACCGAACCCCCTTGCCACCACTTAGTACAAGATAAGGGTGAGCTGAGATGATTAACAAAAAACATGAAAATTAGTATCAATTAAAGGAACTAGGTGCTTCAACACAAAGAGGAGCACCAGGATCCTTAAGAAGTTCAATTTTATTACCCAAAGCCTTACATTCATTAGTAGAATGACCATGAACTCTATGATATGCACAAAATGAAATTTGTAGTAAGACCAATTTCGTGTTCTTGGAGGGAGAGATATCAAATGATATTGGAGGAGTCTCGACAAGATACTCTCTTGATTAATAGTAGATGTCCCTTTATTTTGCAACAATGATATTTCTTTCTTAGTACAAGGTGTCATACTTACACAAGACTCTTTAGATGGTGAGATTTTGTACTCTTCTTTAAAGGAAGGTGTAAAATCTAACGAACTCCAATTTTTAGTGTTTTGCATGATGACATTAATATTAAGCAAGGATTTCTTCATTTCTTTTAAAGGAAAATAACCAAGGCCACTAGTGTCTATCAGTTCTCAATGCACTAATGTTAAAGTTGGCTATGAAGAATCTTTTGTAAGAGTGTTGATATTAAGTGAAAGCTTGTTTGTTTCTTTCAAGGGAAAATAACTAAGACCATTAGTCGTTTCTTGCATTTAGGCTCTGTAGGGATAAGGATACCTTGGTGTCTAGCACCACATCCTTTTCCAATATACCCCAGTTGTTTCATAAGTTCATAACCTTTTCCATAACACTTTTTCATTTCTTTCAGATTTGGTGGTTGTTGGGTGAGTGCATGAAGATGGGTAGCCAATTTGTGGACAACTTTTTTAAAAAAAATTGAAACCTCATAACGCGAGCGTGTTATAACACACTCGTGTTATGGCTTGGTGTGTCGATCCTGAGGCTCGGCCACAACAAGCCCATAACATGAGCACATTATAAAATGAGTGTGTTATAACACACTTGCATTATGACCTATTTAAACCAAAATAAAAGGAAAAAAATTCATTTTTACTTGTGACTGTGTTTTGTTTGTTTTCCACGGCCAAAACCCTAGTATTCTACGCTCGTGTTCTAGGAGGAGCTATTTTGCAAAAATCTTCATCAATAGTTGTTATTTCATCACAAGGATGCTGCAACGTTGATGAGGAGGTGTGAGAGGTAAGGATTGTTTTCTTTTTGTTAGTTTTAGGTTGCATTTGTTAGTTTTAGGTTGTATTTGATATTTAATTTTTTGAATTTGTAGGAGATGCAAATCAACTTGCAAACCCTCAAAATCCTCAACAAAAAAATAAACCACAACAACAACCTCCTCCACCAATCCCTCAACAACCTCTTGACACTCAACAAAATTTAATGAGTGAAATTAAGAACAACAAAAAACAACTTGAGGATTTAACCAGTAGGTTGAGCGATCCAAATGGTTCAACCATAGAAAGAATGACACTGTCATCTTCATTGAAAGATATGTTAAAAAATGTAGATTCAATTAGCAAACAAATAACTGGATGACAAGATAGGAGGCAGGCGACTAGGCCTTATTATGTGGATAAATTATCATATAAAGATGTAAAGGATTTAAAAATTACAAAATGTGATTTGTGCTCATTATTCACTAACCCACACACAAATCAAAATCTTACCCTCAATGCGAAGAGGTTTCCTATTCATTAGTGCCACCACCAACAAATTAGGAACTTCTTTTATGATAAGTGGTACATGGTTTTTGATTACCCACTATGCAACAATTGTGAAGTCCCACAATATTTCCTTAGGAAACTATATTGTGAGTTCATATTGAAAAAAATCCTAAATTATTTTGATATGAGGGATTTCTAGGGGAGAGGTGGGGGGTCAGCTCAAGATAGACCTGGTGCACAACCAGATCCTACGTGGAAATGGAGACAACCTCTCACTAGGCCCCCTCATGAGCACATTGTTATCCCTTCCGTTGCAAAGGAGAGTGCCGATGTAGATACATTGCAGGTGATCAACACTTTGACCCAAAGTGTCATCTAGCATGCTAGCCCTATTCTACAATGCCATTTAAGGGAGTCTTCAAGTGGTATCCTTCGAACCCATGTGTGTCAATCTTGTAAGGTGACTTGTTCATATGACCCCATCAGCACTCAAGAGGCTGCTATGCAAGATCCATCTGCAACTATGGAAATGGAGAGGGAAGCTAACATTTTGCATGAGGCATATGGCATAGATACTCAGGTAAAATTTAGCATGTTCATTGAATTTAATTTATTAAATTTCAATTTTGAAATAAAAGATTAGCTAATTTAGTTTTATTCATGATTTTAATAAAATTGTAGGGTCACAGTGTTGAGACTGGATACACTAGCCCTACACCTGCTTATTTCTTTAGTACACCTATCGGTGGGGTATGTAACTAGTAAACAATTATAAATTTATTACATGTTAATAACATTGTTTTACGAATGGTATTTTAATATGTGATTTTGGATGTTCAACAAGCTAATATTGGAGGTTTCGAGGGAACACCTCCCAGTGCCAGTGGCTTTACTCAAACCTACACAAAGGTAATAGGATAAATATTTTAACTAATGAATTGCACTTAATAGATTTGTGTAGTTTATATTCATATTGTTGATTACATTGCATTGCACATCATTCAAACTCAAAGCATTACTTCACATTCCATAACTAATAACTAGATGTTGATAGGTAACAAAATTTCAACTACAATATAGTTGTTTAGAAAGTCAACATAAGCAATGATGCAATTACTTCACATAGCATAAGTAATAAGTCTACGAGCAACTTCCAATTGCATTTGCTTGTCATGGCATTCCATGAGACCACTTTTCACTGCTCGACATCTTTCCAAATAGTTCATTGCCTTATCTATGCTATGGATGCTTGGAAGGAATAAATGCAAGAATAATAGTAAGAAATAGCATAGACAAGGCAATGAGTTTATTGAAAAAATGCCTCAAAGAAATGCGGTCACATGGTGATGTCCATCATCATGAGACCCAATTTCTTTGAGGCACTTTTTCAAAAAGCTCACTACCTTTTCTATGCTACCACATTTTCCATACATGTCTACCAAATAATTTTATCAAACAATTCATTTCCTCGCTGCTATGGCTAAAAGCTTAAAAAGGGTGCTTTGCAACAAACTATGGATGTTTGGAAAAAATCTATCAAAGCATAATAGTAAGCAATAGCATAGACATGGTAGTTAGTAGTTTGAAAAAATGCCTCGAAGAAATGTGGTCTCATGGTGATGGAATGATATTCCATCACCATGAGACCACATTTCTTCAAGGCATTTCTTCAAACAGCTCACCACCTTTTCTATGATACCACATTTTCCATACATGTGTACCAACGCATTTTATCAAACTACTCACTTCCTTGTTTTTATGGCTAAAAGACTAAAATAGGTGCTAGGTGCTTTCCAACAAACTATGGATGCTTGGAAAAATTTCTATCAAAGCATAATAGTAAGCAATAATACCATAGAGAAAGAAATGAACTGTTTGAAAAAATGCCTAAAAGAAATGTGGTCTTATAGTGATGGAATTCCATGATGTGCATTTGTTTGTAATGGCATTCCATCACCATGAGATACTATTTCTTTGAGGAATTTTTTCAAACAATTCACTACCTTCTCTGTGCCATCACAATTATCGTACATGTCTAGGAAAGCATTTTATCAAACGGTTCACCGGCTTGCTACTATGAGTAAAATCCTAAAAACACGTGCTTTCAAACAAGATATGGATAGGGAAAATAGTAAGCATG